>WURS02058269.1:0-10754 GCA_011762765.2 Rhinocypha anisoptera | reverse complement strand
AGTGCATGTGAATGTATGGTGGTGGCTCACCCCCTGCCACGCGCCCTTGTGGCGGCTTGCAGGGTATTATGTAGATTTAGATGTACCCTGTAAATGCTTTCGAAAAATACAGTTTTTTCACTTCGATCCCAACTCTACTCAACAGATGAATGAAACGTGATGTAATTTCGACTGAAATTTGTGGGGTCCTGAATTCTGGAAATTACGGCTTTAGACAGCCATGAAGCCAATGGCTATCCTTATTCTACCAGTCCTGGTGTAAGTGGCAGTTAGCGTTCGGCTCGCTGATAACACGACCTATAATGAACACGAAATCCTTCCAGTAAAGTGAGCCCTACGCAGCGACATATCATCACCGAACGTCATAAAAACCTCACCACTTTGAAATAATACATGAAGTGAGATTTTTACGCCTAAATAACCTCTAAGAACGGGATGTTTTCATTACCTTGCCGGTTTTTTTTGAGTCAGTAAGGCCAGAGTGACTCAGAAGCTTGTTCACTTGGAATAGAAGATTTCCAAAGATTTACTTACGGAGAAAATTATTTCATTCTGTGGACAAGGGCGGAGCTAGTTGCCGATACCAAAAATAAAGTCGGGCAAAAATTATCTGACTTTGTGGAACACCCCAGAGGAATTAATCAACATCCTCCTTCAAAATGAAAAGAAAAAATCTTTTATTCAGTCTAAGTTTCATTCACGATGAGTATCCTAGGTCGGGCGATTCCATGAAACATTTTTTCCCCACGAATGTCCCCTGGGCTAAATTATTATGGCGGACTTTCAGACATTAGCTCTAAAACTTTATTTGTCTCCGAGAATGCATACTTAGTTTTGCTCCTCGGACATAAAAGGGATATACGAAAAATTTTGAATTCCAATAAACAATAACAGACACTTCCCAGGAAAGATAGAACCTACTATTTAACATGACCGTCATCTCGCAATAAAACAATTCACTGCTATCGTTTTATGACTTTGGAATACACCATCGTTATTTCTTGCATTTAAACTCTTGTTTTCAAACTTAAGGTAAAATATATCTTCTAACACAAAGATAAATTGACTGTTCAACAAAACATAGTGGAATAATTGAAACTTTGAACACTATGTATTTTCCGCATATACATATTTACTTCGGGTACAACTAGCTACAACGGCTTACATACCATTGAATCATAATTAAATATCTGTGGAAAAATAAAAGAGTTCAAAGCTTTCATATACGTGTAAAGTTTCATTTTTCCTGTGAGCGTGTCTTTCCAGATGGTTTAGCCTATAAACATCAAGTTAATACATCGCTGGTTTTTTTGACAACGTAACAGATCTTCGATCCCTTGTTCCAATTGTAGTGTATAGTAGCAAGGAACCACTCCCGTCTCATAAAAATGCTTGTTTTAATTTTCAGAGGCGGGATTTTGGAAAGGAAAAGGGTGAGGTCGAGGAAATAAAGCATGCCGCTATCATTACCCTAGGAGAAAAAAATCCATTATTTCCTCAATTTCTTTGCACTGAATTCTGGATTGAAATATTTTTTATTATAGATTCCAATACTGGGATAAACACGGAATGCTACGACTCGCTCCTACCACACTTCTTATTCCTCATCCCGCTATAGAGAAGGCTCACCAAATTTCACATTCCAAAATTTCGGTCTCCCCCTTTGTAAAATGTCCCACGCTCCCACGAGGGCGGACGGGGTGAGTCACGCGAAAGAGGGATCATATTTTCTTCGAATCGTTTTCAGACGGGGGTGATTTCCAGTTGCCTCAATCTACGCGATATTTCATAATTCCTCCGGAAATATTTCAGTCCCGCTCCTTACTACCAAGCGAAAAAGTGACTCTCTCCGTGACTCACGGCTTCTGGCAGAACGCAGTGTCCCGGTGGATAAAAACTGCTTTACTCAAGTTCGAGTCTTTGAGCACTCAGTATACATGTCAAGGACAGTCCATCTGAAAAATAACCTCATTTACACTGCAGTGCCAAACTTCAATTTACTATCAACTAGCACTGAAAGTTGATGTCAAATAAGTGCTCTAGTGAAGATTGATAAAATTATAAAAAGTTCCGAAAACAAAATGCTACCGTGACTGAATAATTGACTTAATAATAAATGTCAATGAAAGGCTGTTACTTTATCGGCGTCAAAAATAACAATTGCTTGCGTTTACTATTTCAACTGTGACTATAGTTTTACTTCTGCACCACTTTTTTTTTACTTTAGGCTGTGATTCCCAAAGGATCTGATCACAATACCTTTCTTTAGCTTAAGAAGAGAGAAAACTAAAGCATTAGACTAATGCAAGACTTAGGCAGAGTTTTTTTGTGAATAATGGGACAATAATAAATGCCATTAATAAAAAAAATAAAATGGAATAATAAAGCGGAGATAATTAACACAGTTTCATAAATATATGATATGGTACTTGAGAAATGCTACTGTCTTGCAGAATCATCTACCATCCCACTTTCGAGTTGCGAAAAGCAAACACCAAATTCGCTTAAAACCACTCGATATAACGTGGTGATGATCGATTTCATCGACGAATTTATTCTATACTAGATGCTTCTTCAATCGGTTACATCTTGAAAATAATAAGATCCGTTGAGTGAATTCCCAAATGTAGTTTATCAATGCAGTTATCACATACGAACACAATCCCAGAGACAAAATGGAGATGTTAGCAGGTCAAGCTTTGTGTAAACTGCATCTACATAATACCCTGCAAGCCGCCACAAGGGCGTGTGGCAGGGGGTGAGCCACCGCCATACATTCACACGCACTCCCAATGCACATGATACAAGTCATGCATTACTAACAAAAAGAAGAAACTATCATGCAAAAACTAATACGAGAACATAAAAAATGCTGGGCAATGTCCGACCGCTCACAACAAGCATGCATAACAACTGAAAAATGTCCTTACAAAATGCAAGGTCAAAACGAGGAACTACATTTTAAATACAAGCAAGAAAATATACATATATACATTAACTACCCTGATTGCTAACTCAGGACATGTGATTATATTTATTGTGATCTCTAATTGCGCGATGAAAAAAATTACATTTTATATCTATCTGTTCGGCATCCCAACTTTCTGATTTTATGAACGTGATCTAATCTACCGTAGTATGTCGGTGCCTGTAATATAAATATATATATTTTGAGAGGAGATCGGAGAGTTTGATGGCGACAGATGAAGAGTCACAGCAAAAGGTGGATACGATCGAGACGAGATAAAGAGACCCGTAGGCCGCACGCGCGGCTCGAAGATTTCCCTCTCACGTTTCGGCGTCGACGGAGGCGCAGCGTCGAACAGCGTGACCATCGACGCAACTCGGCTCGGCGTGTTACGCGAGCTGACCGTCGTTCGCCACCTCCTCCACGACAACACCCCGCGATTATTTTTCCACACCCACGAAACAGGTAATGTCTATTTATAACTGGGAAACTTGGGGGAGGTTTTCCGACGGGCGTGGATTCGGGATTCCGCTTTTGGAAGCACAATGAAGTGACGGGTGCTTGCGATGGAGTGAAGGACGGGGAAGGGACACGGGTGGGGTCAGAGAGAGAGAGAAACGCGAATCGAAGACTCATTGAGGAATTCTGGGTACAAAATAAAAAAAAAACTCGGAGAAACTAGGCATTGATTACAACAACAGAAGAGCAACTCTACCAGAATCAAGTCACCACAATGAAAATTAAATATGGAAGAATGGTACAGAATGGAATAAAAGATAAAATAAAGTAAGAAGTTAGGCAAGGGTGTAATATCTCACCAGGGATGTTCAACATATATCTACATCTACATCTACATAATACCCTGCAAGCCGCCACGAGTGCGCGTGGCAGGGGGTGAGACACCACCATAAATTCACATGCACTCTCAATGCACATGATACAAGTCATGCATTACGCACAAAAAGAAGAATCGATATCATGCAAAAACTAATACGAGAACAACAAAATATGCTGGACAATGTCAGACCGCTCACAACAATCATGCATCACAACTAAAAAATGTCCTTACAAAGTGCAAGGTCAAGACGAGGATCTACATTTTAAATACAAGCAAGAAAATATACATATATACACTAACTACCCTTATTACCAACTCCGGACATGTGATTATATTTATTTTCATCTCTCATTGGTATTTATTGTGACCTCTATATAGGGAAGAAGCAATGAAGGAAATAGTAGAGAAGGGAATCAGAGTGAATGGAGAGGAAATTAACATGCTGCGTTTATAACAGAGAAAAGTAAAAACTTCTATCTTGAAAAAAATGAACAGTACAACATGAGAAATAGAAGGAAGACTAAAATACCAGTATGCCAAGAGAACAGCTGAGTGCAGACGTAGTGCTACAGGGAGTGAAGTGACCAAGTGGAATTCTTAACCTACCTGGCAAGCAGGATAGCATGGGATGGAAAAAGGTCTATGGATGTCAAGAGTAGATTAGCTGAGGCTAAGAAGGCATTCATGACGAAGGGACACCTACTATGCTCAAGGAAGGCATAGCTCCAAACAAGGAAGCAATATGTGAAAACATTCGTATGGAGCATGGTATCCTATGGGCAAGAGAAGAGAAGAGACCAGAAAACAGACCAAGGATGAATAGAAGCCTTCGAAACATGGTGCTGGAGGAGAATGCTGAAAATCAAATGAGTGGACAGAGTTTGGAACGAGGAAGTGTAAAGAAGGGCGGAGGAAGTTAAGTCAATGTGGAGTATCATAAGGAAAGGAAGAATAAGATGGATCGGACACACCCCGAGGCATAATGGGTTCGTGAATAATGTAATAGAAGGAAAAGTATAGAGGAAAACCGAGGGAAATATATATGGGACAAATTATCAGAGACGTTAGAAAGAAGACCTACCAAGGTGTATGAGAGCTAGCACAGGATAGGAAAAGATGGGGGGCTGCAGTCAACCAATCTTCGGGTACTGATGATGATGATGAATAAAATAAAAGTATGAATGAGATACAGCGACAAAGACGATCATAAAGAGGTGCGGCAGAGAAGGTGACGAAATGGAGACAAGAAGAAGGGATGCAACTAGAAATAAATAAGTAACAAAGGGGGGGAGAAAAGAAGAGAGAGACAGTTAATGACGAAGACGTGTGAGATGACAGGAAAATCCGAAAAAAAAGTTTATTGAAGACACTTATTAAAGCACCAGAAAATTGTTGAAGTGTCACTGATGTGGGAAAGGGAAAGCAGGGCACGGGATGAATAAGGATCTTTCGTGTCTCCAAGGAGTTCGGTGCCGTTAGATCTCAAGGAATTTATTAATCCACCTTCGTACAGATTCCCCACTCCTCTTAGAAGGGTCAATTTCAGATCATCCAATGCAATACGTATTTCTGACAAAATGCAATATGGTGGTGTAAATTATCAAACTGACGACAAAATTACAAGACGGCAGTATTAATAAACAGTGAATTATATCACACATCAAAATCCATAACCGATTCAGTTAAATCCGCTTGTTATTCATAAAATAATTCTGCCAAAAGAAGAGAATCGAGGCTACGATGGTTCATCTTTGAAAACAGGAATCTGTAAAAAAAAATATAAATCGACTGATTCTCTATTGAATGTGTTTCACCAGAAAAACAGCCACAGGCCGGTAGCTACACATTTGTAAAACTTCGGTTAAATTAGCACCCTTTTATAAAATGACTTCATTATATGTTCGATGGTTGTATACTATGTGGAAATTTACGTTTACAGGAAACTTTGAACGCTATATACTTTTCCAAAGCTATTCTATTTTAAAGTTATCTTATTACTAGTTCGACATAATCAGGTATTGGTGAGCACATTTTAATGAGGCCTCTGTAAAAACAGTAAAAAAGTACCTGGAAAATGAAATATCCGTGGAAAAATACAGTGTGTTCCAGGTTTTTATGACTTAAATGCATTAAAACTGCATGTAGCATGAGTAACGCACATGGAATGATTACGAGTGTTTTTCCGTTTTCACTAGATAGTGGTGGTTTAGGGGTGACTATTTAGGGATAGGTGATCAACTTAAGTAAGATCCTACAAATATGCCTTTAGGAGTATAATGTGACTATCTACTTGAACCGATGTCGCGAATTTACCGCCCTGAAGGAGTTATCAGTGTGACAAATATATTGATAAAAGGCATAGATGGGCGGCATGTAACATTGTTTACGTAACATTCAATTATGTTATGTAAAAGTTACAGAATTGTTTTTAATTTCATTAGCTTACTAAAATATCATTTCCGTTTCAATTTTATTTACTCCATATGGCAAATTTTGGCAATTGATATACATTACATGATAGATCATCTCCACCAAACATGAGAATTATTATATCCACATAAAGGAAAATTAAATATCTTTATACATGCTCCCGTATTTTGACGAAATTTCATTATCAGACGAAGCAGCTGGGGTCTCAATGTTATGCCATGTGATATTCGGTATAGTCGCTTCACAACGGGATACCGGGTTTGTTGAAGAAGGGAATGCTGTTTTTGTGTCTGTGTTCATGTACGAGTATACTTGACTCCAGAAAATCAAGCCAAGGTTCCCTTCCTGGAACATGTGATTAACTTTCAGTGGCAATCATTGAAGTGAATGTCTATAATTGGGAGGGCGCTCCTTCTATAAATAGCGTCCTTCAAGAACGTCAGTTAAAAACAATCCTAACTCAATTCAAGTGAGTCGTAGGGCAAATTATAATTTTTTAAATTCTTTTTTTTAAAGCCAGCTTTTGATATACCTGAGTTAGAAACTTGTACAAAGCACGAGCGACGCTGTCGCTCCTGTTTTATATAAGGAAAAAAAACCCCTTTTTAAAGCAATAAAGAAGTTAATATTTTCATTGATTTTTATAAACAATAAAAAATATGAATATTTCAGAAGAGAACCCATTTGAATTGACCCTAAAAGTTAACAAACCAAAAAGTAATGACTTTCAACATTTATCGCGTTGGGATAAACAAATAAACATATCTCAGAAACAAATAAACCGATTTTATTTTACAAAATATCAATCGATTACGATTTAAAATGCTTCCAAAATGATTAATACATTTGAAAGATTGCTTTTGTAATAAATAATTTACTTTTAAATAATGGCCGTTTTGGACGGCTTTTCGTTAATTGTGCAATAACTAATTAATCAAATCAAACTTGGTACGGCTCAAATTAAAGGTCTTTTAATTACCTACAAATTATATCTTACTTTTTATTCTCTAAAAATCTTATTTTGGCATGTCGATTAAAAAAAAACTTGTTTTGTCCAACTTTGGACGCTCGTAGTTCCGAAAAAACATCGACTCTCGTGTAGCAAACATGTTGGGGGATCTACTTTCATTCCCCCTCTCGCACGACGTAAAACAGGTCCCATCCATTCCTCAAAAAAGTCTAAAATATCGATGTTTTGTTTTCTCTGTTTCCTGGGCTAATAATACATCCCAAACGGAAGATGCTCAAAAGAGAGGTGCACTAAGAATTCACGGTTTTGGATGAAGCTGTGGGTTTACTTCCATCCTCGCTTCGTCGTTTCTGTATATATTTCTCTACTGCCTATCAAACGACCATAATCACTTCAGATTGCCATGGTGATCCCGAGACTTGTTCAGTCGCTGTCAATAACACCATTCGCTCGTTGAACACTCGGATGTAAACAGGGAAGCCAACGGCGGAATAAGTCAACATCTGGAAGGCTACCAGGTGATAGTCAAACTGCCACACAAAAAACCACAAAAATTTGATAAAATTCTTCTTTTCAGGTCTCCCAACTTCATCCCCGGCCGAGGAAACGGCGGCCTAGATTCCTCGTTTGCACACACGCGCGCGCGCACACACACACTTGCAGATAGTTCTGCGAAACTCCCGCGTCGGAGGAGCCATCTCCACGAGGATTGTTGACCTTGGGCAGCAGGAATTGTTTCCCCCAACGCAAACCGCACGGCCCGCAAGATAGGCTTTTCTTCCCACGGAGAGAAAGCCTCCTCGATCCTCACTAATCCGGTCCTTACCCCCTTCCCTCCCATGTTACATGGTATAAACCCCATATCTCCGCAACGCATGGCATCCGGGTGGAGGATTTGAAACAATACAAATCCAATGAAACAGTATTATCTACGTATAAAACCACAGTATGAAACCGGAAGGTCGGCGTGTTAAGTGAGGGCAGAGCTCACCTAGTACTAAGCCCACGGGGCGTGTGCGGAAATTCACACATCAGGGTATAGAGGGGCCAGTTCCTTTCCCCGTGCCGCCTGTGGTTTCCCACGAAGATGTGGTACCTGAAAAATCACTCAACTTGGATTTAGCTGGAGGTGTCACCGGGTCTCAAACCCTGGTCCCCCGGTCAGTAGCCAAGCACGCTATCCACTGGTCTACCACGACCTCTATCTATGTATACACGAGGTTAAAAAAGATACCCTTGGATGGACTTTAATTTTTTTTCTTGAGTTGTACGGTGAAAATTCCACAATGGTTTACGTAGGTGCCCCCAAAATAATCGCGGTGTTCTTACGGCACCACGCGCATTTAATAATTTACCTGACGGGAGTGTATCCTTGCGATAGGCAAAAATTCACCTCTACTAACTCATGAAAAACTTGCTAAATAACTTCCATTGCAGTTACTTATCTAGAGTATGTTGTGAGAGTGTATGGCACCCTCATGCGGTAAGTCTAGTCTTAGAATTATATTGAGTTCCACTTAGAGAAACTTGGTTTGTAAAAAGTCGTTACGATTAATGTAGAAGAGTTTCGATGTTATTGAATACCATAAGTATTAGAAATAGTTTCAGGAGTTAAAGAATTAGGTTGTTGGCCACTAGTTGACCGTAGGTTCAAACACAGGTTAAATTTACGGTGTACATTTGAGTCAGATTTATTTTATTTTTTAGCAGATTTTATAGACATATTACAACTCCCGTCTTACCAAAGCAGGTAAAATAAGGGATATATAGACTGTAGAACTAATAGGCTGAATAGATATGTCATCTTTCCTCTAAGGATTAGAGAACAAACTATATATGATCGCAGAGATGAAGAGGATGATTAGAATAGTTTGAACGCATATTTTGCAATTATCTCGCATGCGTGCTAAATTTATCCATAATTTGTCCATGTATAAGTTGTATATATTAATGAGTTACTTAATGTTCTCGTTTGTAATTATTTTTTTTGAGAGGTTAACAATGTCTTGTGGTTAGAGACGATTTCAATGTGTGCATTTGGGAACTAACGCCTGGTGTTGACTCACGCCCTGGCAAGCACCCTTGCCGCGGCTGCCAGGGTAGACGTGCACTACAAACCGGATTTAAAACTTTTCCCGCGACAAGGAGAAATTTGCAAGTGGTCGATACGACTCTGGAAGTTACTGCAGAGAAACCAAAAATTAGGGATTTACCACCGTATTCGTATCGTCTGTTGGGGCTATTTCACATAGTAATCTCAATCCATTCGATCCAAGTTGCAAGGTCTTGTTGTCTTAACGATTCCATAGACATATTGTACCCCCAAGGCGGGGTTCACTCACGGACCCTAGAGATATCAAACCCACCACTCTTGGTCAGAAATATTGTATTTTCCCTTAGTTCCATATCCGAAATTCGATAATTTCCTACGTCATTCAGAAGTCAGACTCTGTCAATCACAAACGATCAATAAGGAATAGGAATTTTTATTTTTTCCCTTTTAGTTCTATATATATATATGACTGGATGATTTAATACTCCAAGACGAGGATCTCCGAAGGTTTGGGAAAGTCGTGGCAATAATTCATCACAGCATTATAGCATAATGTTAACTTAAATATGTTGAATGACTATATGTTTTTAAAGTATAAGTATTACAATTTTTAGAAAAGATATTGATATTATCTCTGGGAAAACTGGAGCTAAATCTTGGGTCGGGCTTGGGTTGCTAAATCATAAAAAAAGCAGGGAATAAAGCAATGATCCTCGGGAGAAACATTAAAATAATAATTGAATTAAGGTTAATAATAATTGAATCAAAATATCAGTAATGGGAGATATTCGAATGCGAGATGTCTCTTAGCGACTATTCGTAAACTAGAAAAAGAATTTTTTAATACGGTTCATGTACGAAAGAAGGTATTTCCTGAGATGTAAAATGTGTTGAAATTTTATATAAATAAATAAAATATATAATATATATATTTTTAAAAATAAATAAAGAATACTAAGCGGTTTAATAATAAACAATGTTAGTTTCCATGCTTAGCCTAAATTGGTCAATGTATTTTTCAAAACGATCTGCGGACGAGGGGATTCCCCTTTCCCATTCTTCGAGTTCTCTGTGGATACGATAATGGGAAAGGTCATACTTAATTGCGACTGAAACCGGCAAAAATCAAGAAAGTTCTGACGTAGGCGACTTCCCTTACCACGTTCAACAGAGAAAACAAGAGAGCGGAAGCCGAACATTTGGAACTTACCCCACGTAAATTTCTGCACGCAAAAACGTACGGCGTTGGTGGTGCCGTGATTCCGGATCCCGGAAACTTTCCCGTGCGTGCCTCTTTCCATTTTCGCGCTAAAGTCAAGATCCGCTCGCTCTCCCCAGGATATTCCTCACCGATCAATCTTTGCGACGTCACGCCGGGTGGTTCCACTCCCCACCCCCCCGCCCTTACTCCACCACCCCGCCACCCCCCCCCACCCCCCCCCCCCCCACGCACCCCCGCCCGCACACCACACCCCCCCACCCCCCCCCACACCCC
>WURS02058248.1:0-10754 GCA_011762765.2 Rhinocypha anisoptera | reverse complement strand
GGAGACTGGGGAGGTGGGGGTAAAAGAAGTGACACTGATTTTTCCACATGAATATTCATGTGGAAACAGCAACTCTCACCCCATGCGCGATGGATTTCCATGAACGTCTGCCCATAGACTTCGTCTCGGCGAGGCGTCAAAATTGAATAATCCGGAATTAAAAATGAAGATGTCGACGAGCGAGAAGGAGACTTGAGCGAATGCGAGATGGGAATCGAAGTGATCTCAAGGTACGACGACCCGAGGGAAGTTGATGAGATTCACCCCCTTCGCACCCTCCTCCCAGCTCCTCCCTCCAAACACCTCCCTATCCCAAGGCTCCTTTCCCTCAGTATTTCTCTATCCCTCATGAAAGATGGCCACAAGATCAAAATTATAATGTCTCTTTGTTTTTGTGTCTTCCTGTTTTTTTCTTTGCCAACCCTATGGTAAGAATATAGAAATGCAAAAAATGACACTTATTGAATTCTCAGTGGAACTATGCCCCTTTATCAAAGTTTGTATATATCGTTTTTGTCTCTCCATTATTCATTTCTTATCGTGCTCTTTGTATTATGCCACTTTAGAATGTTGTTCATTCATTGTAAAACATTAAGCTTTGAACTTGTAGTGATAAATATGTTATTATCTTTCAGATTCATGTGGGGTTGGTAGAAATGTAAATAAAAGCAAACTGCTAAAGAGTCGCAAAGGGTCCACAGTGAGCAAGCCTTCGAGAGTGAAAAGAAGAAGTTCAAGTACTGATGAAATAAACAGGAGACCTTGGCGTTAGGCATCATAGAAACATTTATATTTTTTAATAAGGATATATCTCTCAGAATATTATATTATTATATTACATCTATTTTTAATAATACCTTTAGATTTGGCTAATTTTTGGAGTATATGAATTGTAAATGTCTTTTAACATGTGACATGTAATATGTGTTCTCTGCATCAAGTATGCACCTTGGATCTTTTATAGTTTTATATCACACTAAGATTACAAATATGAAGTTTTATATTTTTATGCCATATAAAGATAGCAAAAATAAAGTATAATGTTGAAAGAGACTAACTTTAATGTGATATGGAAACTGCAAGTGATATCTCTACTATTTACCATTTTCATTTGATTGCTATCTTTGATCAATCAGGTAGTCCTGAGAGAAAAAAGAATGCATCAAACATCATGCATGTAACAACTAGCCAAAATAATGATATACATAGGTTTTGTAGCTGTCCATTTGAACAATATTAATAAGTAGGTGATATGCTTTTAAGGACTTAGAAATGAGAGTAAGCAGAGGGATACAATTTGAAATAAAAAATTGGCCAATTATTTTATCAGATACATGTACACGTGGTAAAATTATAATTTGAGTGGTACCTTGCAATCAATTTTCATAAGCAATTAGTTTAAATGTTTCTTTTACAAAGGAAATGGAATACATATTGGTATAATAACATTTTACATAGCCATGAATATATTTATAGATTTCTCCCTAATCAAAAATTTACTTATGAAATATGTTTGTACCAAATACACATATTTCCCTAAACTATCATATCGAAACACACAGGCAAGAATTTTTTTTGTCTTTTGATCCTGTGCACACAAAATCAAAATGCTTCATTGGATAATTTCATGTTCTTCTCATCTCCTCAGTGTAGGAATGTTGAATCCATTCAAAAAGGCAGCCCAGTTGGTAAGAAGTAGTTACACTTATTGTCAGGCATATCACATAGCTAAATAGCTAGTTGAGTGAGTGTGAATAGAAGGATAAGTCATTTCCTCAGTTCTGGCCTTAGTTTTTAATTTTCTGCAATAGATTTTAAATGCAAAATGAGTGAGGAGATGAGAAGTATTGCAAAAAGGGTGAGAAATGTGATGACGTATAATAAAAAGGTGGAAGTGCTAGACAGGCTTGCTTGTGGGCAATTCTGTGCTTTTACAGTAGGTTGATGGGATTGAACAAGTCCATCATAAGAACAATTTTATAAATCTGAGGCTTCCATCAGAACAAGAGTTGAAAGTGAGTTCAACATTTGCAGTGTTTTTCTTGAAATATATACAGATATATCAGCCAATAGTGAAATCACATGACATATTAAAGGAAAAAGTAAGTGGTACAACTTGTGTCCATGATGGTGGAGGATGGATGATGGAAACCCACTAATTCTCAAGAAAACAATTTTTTCCTCAGTGGGGGTTAGAAGCATAGGTCTCTCAATTGCTGGTTGAACATTCTCGCTATTACTCCACCAAGAACTCTAAGTCTCCTCCACTGAAGAGTAGCCATGAAGATGTTGGCCAAGAGATATGTTCATGTATTGTTGCATTAACATAGTTGTCCAGCCTTGTACCACTATCAAAGTAGATTGGACATGCACAAGGGGAGATAGGAAAGGAGCATTTTTAACACACAAATTGAAAGATATATAGTGTGTCTCAAGACATGCTTAAATAGTAGGAAATAGAGCCCACAGGGTCCTATACTCATTCATACATATACAACCACCAAATGGTAAAAACAACAAATTAAAAGTTAAGGGATGATAACACAAAAGAATGGAAAAAAAGGTAAGGATGATTAAAACCCACATATTCAAGAGATTATTATTTTATTAAAGCATTTTTTTGTATAACACATTGCCACTGTGGTGACATGTTCTAAAAAAAACCCTGCTGCTTAACACTAAGAATATTGCAATGAAGGTCTTACTTTTAAAAAGTCACAACAACAAGAAGTTTGTCATTTAGGCCAAGAAGTATGTTATTAGCCCTTTCAGTGCTATGAATGCATATATGCATTTGATTGTATCAGTGCCTCTAGCACTACTCATGCATATATGTGGGTGAGTAGTGCTACAGGGTGGTGTCCTCAGCGCTATGGACCCATATACATGCATATAACAAGGTAGAAGAATTTAATGTTCTAAAACTTCATGCACACTAGGGATATTTAAATGTCTCACACTACTGTGTGTAGCTTGAGGCTCTTTTGGGGGAAATGGTTAATGTGCTCAAAAGCTCTAGATGTACTAAACTCCCCCTTCTAAAGACATGGTGATTTTCATACAGATGCTTATTTGATGATTAATAGTCATTCTCTTGGGCATAAAACAATTTTTATAGAAAAAGGTGATACACACAGATATTGATCTATAATTAGCATCATCATGGGGGCCCTTTTTATGTAAAGGGATCAAATGAGAAAATTGAAGAGCATGTGATTAATGGAACGTAATAAATAACATGTAGTTTTAACTAACACAAAACCTGAACTAGTTTCTAATTCCGTCTTACAGATAATTTACTTCATTCTTTAATAAGGGAAATAAATCTATTTTCCGTTAGCAATACAAAATATAATTGAATGTCAATTGTAACATTTAAACCAAAGCAAGTTTTTCATAAGGAAAATAAACTGAAAAACTTCATTGGGATTGAAACCACAATAAATAGAGCAGTGAAGAAAAATCCCCTAGTTGTATCTATGTTATATCAATTCACCAAATCCTTGACATATAGAAAAAGAAATATCACAAAATTTATAATGTGTAATTTGCTAAGATATTCCTTTTGCCTTCTTGAGTTATGGGTCTTGAATTCAATCTGGATACTATTTGTATCACGTACAAAAAATGTAATGCGATTACCTCCGCTATAGCAATCATATTTAGTCGTTAAGTTTTTAAAAATTCTTATATCGAGCGTGGATGTGATTATAAAAATAAACTTCTCTTCGTGCCTTTTTCACTTTTATTTGTAAGTTCATATTATTATTTTCTGACACTGTAAATAGAATAACGAGATATTACGGAAAGAATACAGAAACCTTTTTGTTTTATTTAAGAGGTATACCATTCCTGAAAAACGCTGAAAACCTATGCTTCGTAGGCTCGTCTATCCCACCAAATCAAAATCAACATTTCGCTCTTCTTATGTTTGTGAGGTCCTCTCAGGTCGAGAGATACTAAATGATTCTTAAAAGTTGTTCAATTTGAAAAAGTTGCACCCACATTAAATGGACTAATTATGACTTGACACTTCAGGATTCTCGGACAAAGAACTCCTAATACTTAATCGCGACAGCATCCGTTTAGAAGACCAAATATATAAACACATTACCTTGCGAATCTAGACAGGATCATTACTGCAGTAACATTAACGTTAAAAAATTTTTGATAATAAATTTTTCAATGCGGAAATGTTTTCGCTGTCCATTTCTAGATATTTGTATGAGCCCAGGCGGTAATCGTATTGGAGCAGAAATGGAAGAGGAGATATATCATGAAAAACAGGTGACATTATGACATTCCTATTCTTGTTGCCTATGTCTGATAGTGAGATTATAAACAAATAAATATTGCATTACCGAGTATGCGTTGGAATGTGCCATAGCCTTAAACACTGACCTTTTTCCTTTATTATAAAACTAGTTTTGAGCCCATTTTCATCTCAATTTTGAGTGACTCGAGTCACAATATTCTTTTTCCTAGTCTGATTTTTCTCCGTTTGCGTATTATTTTCTACCAATCAATAATGTCGTTCAAAATTCCATAAATCGTGACAAAAGTGTTCATTAAAAAATATTTCGACGAAGAAGTTACACTTTTGAGATTTTTTTATGAAAGTGAATTATTTTCACAGTAAAAGTTTTATTTATATTTATTGACTCTGGAATTTTCATTCCGTTTTTTATTCTCAGGTAAAGGAACTATGTTGCCTGCATGCCCTAAACAACCTCTTCCAGGAGCGAGGAGGAGCATTTGGGCAAGATTCACTTGATTCTCTTGCCCACTCTTTATCGCCGTCTGCATGGCTCAATCCACACAAATCCATCCTTGGAACAGGCAACTATGATGTAAATGTTTTAATGGCTGCTCTGAGAACCAGGGGATACCATGCACTTTGGTTTGATAAAAGAAAGTGAGTCCTAAAGTGTTTCATTGCGATTATGAAAATGTATTACAGAATTTAAATTAATAAGAAACTTTTTTAGAATAAGCTCAGATTTTCCCCGAAGTCAGAGAAAGGTATAGAAATGGAAAAATATATGACCAATGTTTAAAGTTTCGAGTATCTTGACGACATTTTACAGAAAAACAAGTATAACATTCATATGCGTACATATTATTCAAATGTTTAACACAATTTACGCCAGAGATGCATCACAATTCTAAGTATGTCGATGCTCCTTCTTTGTCATTGGTACAATTTACTTTCAATTTACCCACGAACATGCATTTTCATATAACAGTAACTAAGAGTAAGTAAAGGTTTTTGTGGTTTCCCAGTGGATGATGAAGAAGTCTTCCATGAAATGTTTAGAATAAATGTGTGTGTATGACACGTGTTATGATTCACAGAATAGGAAACTACACTATGCTGGAGTAAAATCCCCTATGATAAACATTTGGCAGCACTACTTTGCCAGTGGTGTGATTCAGCTATGTTAAGAGATAACTGAATTTAATTTATCAAGCAAATAATGTTCTTCCTATGAATTATTTTCGCTCATATATTCCTAGGAATTTACACACTTTTTCTATATTTTTGCCATTTGCTTTTACGAGTGGGCTTTCATTTTACTTTTTTGAGCATTGAAATTCAAGCTGTCATCACAACACTATTGATTAGTTAATTCTGGGATCAATCTTGAATATGCACAATACTGTGGTAAGAAGTTGTTGATGTGATGTTTGGATTATCAAAAAATGATTGGTCTGACACCTGGAATACCAGCAAAAAGATGTTGGAAGTTCGTTGATATATATTAAAAAAGAGTAATGGACCCAGGATAGAGCCCTGAGGGAGGGGCCCCAATGGAATTTTGACACTAATTAGATGAATACTTTAACCCTTCAAATGTTAATGTTACAAATTGGGAATGCTTTGTACTGCATGACTACCCATAATACTATATATACTATGGTAATATATACTATACTAATACTATATATGGTATGAAATGACCATAGCCATTGAAGCACCCCATAAACAAAAATACTACTACGACTACAAACCTATTTGTTCTGCAGTAAAATATTGGTTTCTATAAACAATGATTTGAGGACATAGCAATCTTCAACAACAATAATATTTTGGAGAAAGCCAAGGCAGTGGTTGTATCCACTTGTAGTCCAAGTATATTTGTGACAAGTGTCTTTCTTTCTAAAAATTTGTATTTTAAATTTGTTAAAATTAGCTAATTATCATATCATTCAGCCATTCATTCATTAAAACTTGTTAGCTTTGCCAGGTATTGCAAAGTAAGGTCAAAATCTGATTGATAGAGGGGTAATCTGCCGGTTAATGTAGGTTTTTGATGAGCCTCAGGTTAGATTTGCCACACTACATCTAACTTTAATTCCTCTTCAAATCTGCATACTTCCCACCAACCATCATTCTATCCAAAATCCCTATTCCCCTTGTACCCCTACCTCATTTACCCAACCTCAATGATAGTGAATCCAAGTATGTTTTTGAAGAAAAGGAAAGTGAGGAGGTGGAGAAAGAGGAACACGAAAAATGACATTGTGAAAAATGTGTTACATTTTCACTTGGATTTTGAATGACTTAAACAATATTAATTTGTAAAGCCTATTTATTCTGTTTTATTCACAACACATTGTCATCTATCCATAGATATTATGTTACCACCAATTATATCTTCGCATCAAGTTAATTGCCTAATCACTTGGATAAAACCTTTCAATCTAACTTATGCATGGGCATAGATAACTTTGGCAACACCTTGCTGGCATTCATACCTCCCATACCTCTCCAATTCAAAAAAATTCTCCTCTCTTGCAAAAGTAAGTGGGGGCTGACAAAAATGGCCAAATTCTCGCGTGCCAAGTTATTTGAAAAGGACTAGAAGAGGCATAGGTACTCATCATGCAATAGCTGTAATGAGAATTTTGATCAAACGATATATAAAACATAAGCAGGAGGTTTTCACTTACTCATCTAGTCATGATAATGGGTGAACATAAGGATTTTTTGTAAAAAATAAAAAGTATAGAAAAACAAATATTCAATGTAACACTCAGGTTTCTACCACATTTGTTGGCTTTAGGTGACAACAGTTTAACCAAATTTCCAGCTGATGTCTTCAGGTCGAAGTTATCTCACTGCAGTTTCTATTGCCTGTATGTAGGATGTCCCATCTCATAGCTGCTTCCTGATTGGTTGATTGATGAAGGGTCCTTTTCCATACACTGTGCAGTGGATACCCATCCTCTCAATTGAAATTTTCTGGTTCTTTCTCTATTTCAGTGGCCTCCCTGATTAGTCTGGGGAAATAACACCTCTCTTTGGCCAGTACCCCCGTCTTCTCAGTCTATTTTGTGGCCCAGGTCACTATGCTTGGTGACTGTGGACAGGTTGTATTCTTCTTCTCCATGACCTTCTGGTGTTCTTTCAGACTACTGGCCAAGAGAAGCATTTTTCCTCAGACTAATAAGGGAACCACTGAAATAGTGAAAGAACCGGAAAATGCCAATCGAGAGGATGGATATCCATTACACAGTGTGTGGAAAAGGACCCTCCATCGACCAACCAATCAGGAAACAGCTACAAGATAGGACATCATATACATCTGGCAAAAACTCCAGCAAGATACCTTTGAGCTGAAGATGCCAGCTGGAATGCCAGCAAAACTGTTATCACCTAAAGCCAACAAACACAGTTGAAGCATGAGGGTCATCTGAATCCACATCATGGAAACCTCCAAATGAACAACATATATTTACCATATACCATTGACAGTTTAAACCCCTCTGTCAAATGATTCTTTTTACTCTGTTGTTATAAGTAAGTTTCTTATCATCATTGATTTTTAAACCATCTTTGACAACCTTTTCTAATATATATCCTGCTTTCCTAAAACTAATTGAATGAATTTTGTGCAATTCTCAGAATGAATCTTTATTAAGGTTAAGATATCGATGAACTTGCATTTACAAACATTTTATCTTTTCAGAGATGTAAGTCTCCTGAACCTGGGAAACATTCTGGGTTTTATCCTAAATGTTCCAAGTGAATATCGCCTTGGAGGGGTTCTTCCTCTACCCTTGCACCGAAGACATTGGGTGGCTATTAGAGCCATTGGGAACACTTATTACAATCTTGATTCAAAGTTGAGAACTCCTGAACCAATAGGAGAGGTTAGTAGTTTCCATTATTATTTTATGCCATTTTGTCTCAATTAATGCTATCAGGTCATTCTTTCATAACATGGTCTATGCTGAACATTTCAGTTAGTGTTCTGTGTTATTCCAAATAATGATGTCTTATTTGTTTAAGGATCACATGTTTGAGATGCTCTCTACATAGATATAAGACACATCATGGGTTTAATTCAAAATATAATCATTGAATAATGGTCATAAAAATATACTTCACTGAAGAGGTCATCAGACTTGATGGAATTCCATGATAAACAATGTTAGTTAGTTAGTGGATTTCCACAAACATTAAATGGAGCACAACTGGTTTTAATGATAATTGTCATCATCTGGTCCAAATGACGATGATTAACATCAATACCGGTCATGCTCATTATGTTTAATTTGGTTGTCGAAATATACTAATTATCAAAGCTAATATTGGTCTTAAAAATGTATATTCACAATTTGTTATAGAATTCTGTTACATTGTAATAACATTTACATATGAGATATTCTTTAAAAAATTTATAATTTTTTATTAAGGTAATGTCCCTTATGTCTGCAGGCAGTAGATTGTTTTTCCTCTCTACCCAAAGGTCGTGGGTTCAAATCCCACTCAGGGCATGGTTGTTGTGTTTGTCCAGATGGGTTTTTCTATGAATTGAAGAGGTGCGAAATGACCAAAGCTGTCGAAGCACCCTGTAAACAAAAATACTACTACTAGGAGGGGAATAACGAAAACGGCAGAAGACATTTCTTATGCCACGTTGTATTATGGGAGGATGAGTTATAATAATACGAATTTAATATTTTTGCGGCTTCTTTATCTAAAAGTTTTCAATCCTAGTATTGATTTTCAGCAGCTTTTTTTGAAGTTTTCTCCATTCCTCCCGGTTGTCAGCCAGTCTCTTCAGAGTTCTGCAGCAGGTCGGGCAGTCTGGGTCATTCATCGGCTATTCAATGTAATGTAGCCTTCGTCTAAACGGTCTCGTTTTATCACAAAATAAACCTACTTGAAATTAAATAACTGTCAGGTGACGTACATGAACAAAAAATACAAATAAAAAAAAACGCTTTATAGTTCATTCCAAGTAGCCGGGAATCACACTTCTGTTAAGTGTTTTTGACGACACACCTGAAGATGACTGTATGGTTGAAACCCGGGCTGTGAGATAAAGTTCTTTTTATGTGGAAAAACAAAGTATTCCTTCCAGCTATGTGCTTTTTTAATTCCTTGATATTTATAATTAACCCTATCCTAGTTCAAGACAATTTTTAACAGTTCACAAATTCAGACATTGGTTCAAACATTATTGATGAGATGAACAAGGACGACGAATGAAAATTCAATCGACGAGGCGCAATGACCAAATCTTTCAGCGAGGGTTCATTCGGAAACACCCGATCTCGACAACACACACACAACACGCTGTGCCCACGTAATCATACTCCACTCTTCATTATCCGACGGACAAACCAAATTAAATGGGACACTGCAAGGCAGAGCGGTCGCATGGAAACCAGCTTCACGACCCGTCGCCAGTGGCTTGCGGGGAGGAAACCAGTTCCGCGACATTTTTTTTTTCTTCCGAATGGACTTTCCCCATTCTCGGTGCAGCGGCAGCCACGTCGGCCGCGGACCGCGCACGAGTGTCCCCGACCAGCCTCAAGTTATTCCCGAACACGAAGATTTACCCTTCCATCGAGGCCCACGACACGCGAGACGGACGCGCGGCACCACGTAACCACCGATTCGCACCGACCCGAAATCGCGTCGGAGCGTGGCAGACGCCTGCCTGGCCAAGCGCGAGAGAGGCGAGTCGTTTCCCCCTACGTCTGCGGAAACCGAGAGGCGAGGATCCAAGAGCCCGAGTGACGGCGGAACGCGTGGAGAAACGGATCTTCCTGCTCCGGTTAATCCGTCGATAAAATACGTCCGGTCGTGGGACGCTATTTCTTCCATGTTTCCCTAAAAAAATAATAACGTGGGTTATCAAAAATAAAGTGCCTGACGGAGAGGACCATTTTGATAGAATGGAGTGCGTGTACATATTTTCATACGCCTTTATAACTTTTAACAGATTTAAACTGGTCTTAGAGTATCAGCTATTTGGATTGTATTACTTTTATTTATATTAGTTTATAATAAAATTTTGTTACATACTGATTTGGTAATAAATTTTTATTTAGTTATTTTTTGTATTTGTTGTTTAACATTAGTTGCGAGATCTAGGATTTATTTAACTTGAAATTATATTTATCTTTTTTATGAATAAATCTATTGTTATTATTATTTTTATTATTGACTTTTTGTAGTAATAGTTTATTTATAAGTCAATAAAGAAAAAGTAATCTGAGCACTCTTAGTTATAGCAGCAAATATTATTAAAAAAGAAATCAAACAAGCCTAAAAAATAGTAAGACTATCAATTAACTGAACATCAATAGTCACCGGAATCTTTATCATTCCAATAACTTTTGATCATCTCCCGCAAATAGTATTTTTTTTTAATCAAACAAGCCTCAAAAATAGTAAGACTATCAATTAGCTGAATATCAATAGTCACCGGAATCTTTATCATTCCAATAACTTT
>WURS02058247.1:0-25406 GCA_011762765.2 Rhinocypha anisoptera | reverse complement strand
TCCTTCCTCATGGACCAGGTTTCGGATCCATATAGTGCTACGCTCCATATTAGGGTTTTTACTAACCTTTTCTTCAAGTCTTTGTTTAGGATCATTTAGGGAATACTACAAATATTTATTTAGAACAACTGAGTTTACATTATGTTGACTGTGGGATTCCTGCTGCAAGAAGTATGTAAAGGAGACAATGGGTTGATTATCTGTAACTCATTGTCCAGAAAAAGGGTCAGTATTCCTGCCAAGTTGGGGTACAGATGCTGACATTTTATATTTGAGTTTCTTGCCTTTACAGTAACTACTCTGAAGTGAATAGACAACGTTTGCTCATTTGGGAAGGACAAGTTCTGTTTTCTATATCCAACATTAAGGCTTTTGGTTTAGAAAATAGCCGAAGACCACTCCAGGGAAGGAGTCAAAAAGATATTACAACCCTCGACATACTACAGTAGGCTGGATCACATACATAAAATCAGAGACTCACACAAATATGTAAAAAATGTCATTTTTCCATGCACAATTAGAGACAAAAATAAATATGACCACAAGCTCAGAGATAATAGTTAGGTTAGCTAGTGTATATATGTATATTATGACATGTACTTTTGTTTGTCATTGAAATATTTGCAAGTAAGTAGTTTCTCTAAATGTGTATTATATCTAATGTATGCATGTGGGAATGCATTCCTGGTAATGGCTCTCTCAACCCCTGCTACACACCCTATTTGGCATGATATTATGTAGACGTAATGTAGCCATTACATTTTGTAGGTCAGTAGTTTGAGAAGGTTGAATCATATCCATGGCTGATGAATATTAAGTGTTCATTTTAAAAAGTACAAAACCTGGAGATATCTAATGAGCTTTATAGAATCTCGGAAGAATATAAGTAAAATATATTGAGAAGCATCTTATTTAGGCTGCATGGGGAGAGTTTTGAATTTGTAATAAGTATCCAAGAAGAGGACAACTTGACAACACTTCACTGAATTATGAGACCAACGTAATGATGTACCCATTTTAATGTAAGTACTTCATTTATGAGGATTATTGGTCTAAAAAAATGTTAGTTTTGAAGTTAAGTATATTTCCACAAACAAATTTATCAGTACACAACCAGTTTTGACAATAATTGCTATCATGTGGTCATTAAAACCAGTCATGTACTATTAATTTTGCTTGTGGAAATATACTAACAAATTGTTTATAATGGTATTCCTCCAAATGATGGGGTCTCCTCAGTAAAAAGTATCCTTAGATGTGAAGTGCATCTTCAAAAATATTTCATTTTCTAATACTTGAAACTAAAATTTAAGGGCCCAGAAGGAGAAAAGGGATAAAGAACAAATTCCTCACTGGTAATCTGCGAAGCATTGGAGAGAACAGCCATTGCACTCGATCCCTCTGGCTCTGGGTAATGCCCAATCAGGTGGCAGTAGGTGGGTGGGGGCTGGGTTGACTGGTTGCCTTCATTTCTCATATCATTCACATCCAATGGCCAGTGATGCACATAGTGTGAAACGTAATCCGAGGACGACGCATCCAGACCAACGTTCACTCCCACACTGACTGTATCCGGGGGAGGGGGAACACTATTTCCACTCATGGTTGGCCCTGCCACACTTGAGGGGCTTGCTGGAGTTACAACTGGTGGCATCACTTCTGGTGCAACAGTACTTAGGTTAACCAAGTCTAAACCAACACCAATGCCCATGCCAGGTGAAAGACTGACTCCCATATCAATCCGTCTTGAGTGAGGAGCAACACTCAAATCAACATCCACAGTGGGGCCAACCTCTTGATGGTGATTCGTCAAAGATGGCTCTGCAGAACTAGAGGAGTGTGCTGGTAGATGGTGTCTGAAAATCAACATGAAGCCTTGAAGAAAACCCACAGCTTGGATCCCACCAGATTAACGGTGAAATTTCAAGACTATTTTTATAAAATTAATGTGATGGACCGGATATAAGAATGAGAAATAACCTAACCGAATATTTACATCCTTGATGAGTTATATTGAAAAAAATTAGATTTTTTTCTCAATACTGCATATGAGGAGGATTGGAATTACAGGAGGACATAAGAATGAGAGATAGACAAAAATAATTTCCTTTTAAGATGAAATTTGCCTTGGAATTATTTTAATTTCCACTACCAAAAAATATGAGTTATCATTTCATGAAACTAAAAACAAGACTTTTTGTTAAAAATTTATGTCCTCCTGCCCCTCAAATTAAGTACCCCTTATTACTATTTTAAGATGCACTGATTATGGATAAATGAATGCATAAAAAAATATAATGAAATTTAAATGAATAGGAACAAATAAAAGGAATAAATGTATTACGATAAAACTGTATACTTATTGAAAAAAAGTAGGTACCGTTGGTATTCATGCTGAAGATGCCGATGTAGCCTCAATTGATGGTGCATTGAATGGATAGGAACGGAGTTTCGTTCACTGGTGATGGAAGGCAATGTTGTAGCTGAAGAGCTAGTCATTGGAAGAGGAGAGAGTCGAGGGTCCATTATACCAAGACTCTGAGAATCTCGCCTCAGTGAAACAACATCAACATCCTCCGGGTCACTTTCAGCAAACAAAGGCTCGAAGTCCATATCCACTGCAATAAAAGGAATGAAATCACATGCATTTAAATTGGAACTATTGCATAAAAAAAGGGTTTGCAATAATAAGATGCCCTAATAAAATACCAAGCAGTAACTAAATTGCATGGCAAAAAAAGAAATTTAGTCATAATCTTGGTCTTAATAACAATTAATCAGGTGCAACACACATTGAGAGATTGTAGTACGTTGACTTGTTTTTGTACTCTTTACTCGAAAAGAAAAATATCTTCATATTTCTCATTATTCAATCATTGCTCTATACCATTTGATTTTACATCTGCACAAGGTCCAATTAACACCAACTTGAGTTCCACTGTACACTACTATTGGTATTGATCCAGGCCCCATGCATTAAAGGTTTCCTATCTGATTTTATTGGTCTCCTACTCACTCTTCCTTTAAGCATCTTTATTGGGTGGCACCTAGCCAATCTGATATTAATCTAGTCCTTTACCAGCTGAATTACGAAAAAAAAGTATCATTTGGTCTACCAGGTAATAAGAACTGCTCATCCAAGGATATTTTACCTTAAGCCTTAACTCTCTTTAACTTTCCAGCACATTACTTTCATGATGTGAAATAGGCAGGTTTTTATTTTTCCTTGGCTAATAATATGGAAAAATATGAAACTCATAAAGAGTTTCTTTGACCTTAAAGACTGCAATATCCTGCAGTGCAAAATATGTCAATTTAGTGACCAGAGCACTCCGAGAAAAATAAGAAGAAAGTCTATTATGTCATATAAAACATTTATTTATAAAACTATAGGTTGGAATAATGATGTCAATTTAGTTAAAAAAGTGAATGTTTTATTTCTCAAGTTAGCATAAACTATGAATTCAGTTTCATCATTCATAAAACATGTGGCAAGACATTTGGAAGGAAGAAACTAAATTCTAATTTATAAATATGCTATTTTTTTGTTTTCTCTTTAACAAATGCATTTAAATTGAATTATTAAATAGTTGGGTATTTTCATGTGGAAAAACTAAGTGTTTTTATCTTCATTATTAAATAGTTATTGGCATTTTTAAATATTCCAAATTCCAAGGTTGGTCTAAAAACTTGGACCAACCATGGAATCAAAATTCATTATCAATTTTTACATTGGTCTCATTAAACTATTTATTTTTGGATTCCCTAGCCTCTTCATTTTTGGATAACTTTTTCTTTAATGTTATTTACTTTTTGTAGCCAATAGTACTTTATAAAAGAATTGTGATGATATCTTTTGATTTCATTTCCATCGTCCAGTAAAAATACATTGATAAAAATTAAATAGACATGAGACAGAAATCCTGACAACGGAATCTCTGAATATTATTTGGGCTCACAAATTCTGAAGTTTTGATCAGTTTATTTCATTCTTGGTGAGCTATAGCATTAATTACATTTATGCCATACCTTACACCCCCATCAGCTATTTAAGTCATAGTGAAAGAATAAATATTTGAATGCCTGAATAACACCTTTACAAATAATCTTGTCTAAATTTGGATGAAAAAATGACACATTGATGACAGCTCTACACTTGAGAATTTGCATACCACTACAACATTAGTTAATTTTTTAGGATGTTTTATCCTGTAAGGACGAGGCAACCTGTAATAAGCATACTGCAACTCAACCTGTCAGGACAAGAGGAATTACATTGAGTCACCATATTTTCAACAACTGAATCCTCCATCAATCTCTTTTTTTTTTAAGAGGATCCAAAATCAAAATCTGGATCATGCACTTTAAGGATTCAGCTCTTGATATGAATTGAACCCTTTGGTCATAAGCCCAACACTCTTACCAGTGTCATCATAATTTTGCTAAGAAGTAAAAATAAAGTATTAGAAAATAAAGTTCACTGTGGAGGCCGTCACTTAGAAAATAATTTCAGAAACATTTTTACTCTGGCAAAAATACATACCAACTGCTGTGAGACTGCTGTTTGACAACTCTGCAGACTCATTTCCTAGGCCTGAAGTATTGGCAGTCATCCTGGTATGGCAAGATCCATTAGATGCATCATCAATTGTAGAGGAAAAGGCAGTGTCCAGGATTTCTGCTAATGATGGTCGAGATAGCAGCAGTGTTGGATGGTGTTCAGCTACTTCCACATTTGATGCTAAGAAATACAGTTATTAAATGCATTATTTGGAGTTTTTACTTTTAAAACCTTTTTAGAATATCAGCTTATAACTTCATATTTACTTAGAACTTGGGCATACAAATCCATTTCACTATTTCGTTCATAACATTTTTGTAAAAATTAATGAAAGAGGGTCCTGTAAAAATTTACAGGAGCATTAAAAAGAGCATAAACTCAGGAAAATCTTCTATTATCAGTTCAAAATATCTTTGTGACTGAGGAGGATGACAAAAAGTAAGTCTCCAAACACATGGATTACTTGGAGCCAATTGGGATAAAGGGGGCATGGCCAAATGGACTGAATTCTCAGATTTTCACTCAACCTTTGGGAATCGCCCTACTTTGCATAGACACCCCCACCCATTTTTCATGGGGATCCTCAAAGAGCTCAAGAGTTTTCTCAAAGGATCAGTCACAATGATATTTTCAACACAGTATAGCCTAAGGGACACTAAGAAAGTCCAAAATGAAATCCTTAATGAACAATATTCACAATATTTTTTTCTAATATCAATGTTGTGACTATGGGTCATAATCTCACAATATATACCATGAATGTAGAGCATGGAATTAAGCATGAATTTTACAAAAGGGCCTAAATGATTCACTCATAAAAAAACTTCAGAGGGATTAATATCCATAGGCTCATTCAAAAAGTATTAAAAGACACTCAAACATGTTTTTCACAGTTGTATTTTAGACAAATTTTAGTATTAACAAATAGTGCTCACCAACAGGTGAGGCAGGATTGGAAATGGGGCTTAAAATTGGCACAGGCCTCCCACTGTCCACAGACACACTGCCAACAGCACCAGCCTCTTCAGATTCTTCCCAAGGCCGGTGCTTTGCCACTGTCAAAGATGGTACTGGACCAACCTGAGATTCAACCACATTTTCATCCATTTTCCCCAAATCAGTGCCTGAAAGACCAATACAAGCATCTAGTAGCCCATATCACTGAGATAGTTTGATGTATCACGTAGTGGAATACAGCAATCAAATCAATTTATAATTTAAGTAAATAACTTCTCAGTGAATATTTATAAGAAAAAAAAACTTTACCCTATTTGACAAGGCATTTTTACAATTTAAGAACTTACTGCTCCTGAAATCTAAATTACATATCCCAGAATTATATAAAAGAAATGACTTGAACAACATAAATGGTTGTTTCTATCATAATAGTATGTAGTAGCTATTTGGTTTATAGGGTGCAGTGATGGCTATGATCATTTAGCACCTCTTCATATCATAGAAAAAACATCAAACGCAACAACCATGACCTAGGTGGGACTCAAACTCACAACCTTTAGGTTAGCCCAGTGAACACACTACTCTCACGCTAACCAGGCCAGAATCTGTTTCTATCCATTCATTAATTTTTCTTATCTTTTATCATTAAATTTTGAAAAAGTTTAATTCTTAACTAATAATTATTATCCAGACAATAAGTTTGGATGGGGAAATTCTGACTAGGTTGTACAAGTCTGCAGCCTTACTTATGTACTTAAGTTATTCTCTGTTTTGACATCTTACTTAATAGCAATTTAGAGGAAATCCAATCTTCAGCTCCCATTTTCTACTGATTTCATGAAATTGCTATCATAGGGCTCCATTTTATCATTATCCTCCTCATTTATTTAAATTTATTTCTAATCCCTCTAATTGTATTTATATCATTTGCTTGTCACATCTATCTCATCCCTGCTTGGTTTATATCTGCTGTTTTCAAGCTCTTAACCACCACTAACTTTGAAGCATAATGTCATGTATTTTGTAATGAAGCCATGATCCTCTTCAGATCCTTCCTCCCTGCTATTACTCACCATTAAGTCTAATTTTTTCCCTCTGTAAGGAGAATAATAAATCTGATATCATACTTATGGGAAGATATGAGATGAGAAGGGAATTCAGAATACAGTGAAGAAGATAAGGCAAATGGAACTGAAAAGCCACTAAAGTAAACATGAAGATAATCAGAAAAAGCTCGTAAAGCCTATTCAATGAGTTATAGGTGTGGAGGATGATACATCTTTAGACCTTGTTTATTGCATACCAATATTAATATCATTAAAATAAAAACATGATTACCTAGCAGAAGGATAAATGGAAATATTTAATAAAACTTGTGTGAGAAACTGATGAGGATGCAGGAATACAGAGAAGTTATAGAATTTCCATGTAATAGAATAACTAAAATGTGTCATATTTATCAACAAGTATCTCATAGATATGAAGTGATTGGCAGTCCAAATACGAGTGAAGTATTCAAAAAAACTTGGAAAAGATAATGGTATAATGGCAGAAGAACAAAATACTTACTCATAATGAACAATCATGAAAATAACCAAAGTGGCAGGAAAAGAGATATTTTATATAAAACTGACACTATTGATTTCTCATTGACATTATTGGAAAATTGAGAAGGGAAGAACTGAGTTGATGATTTAACAGCAGGGATTTGCTACGTTAAAGCATTTAAAATGAAAAAGAAAAGGAAGAATTCCATACTCTAATTGAAAAAAGGGAGAGAGATGCTTATGGTAAATTCTGTTCTAATGGTAGAGAATCTTGAAAAAGTGGAAACAGCAAATAAGGGGGTTGGACAAGGTCAATGGATATTAAAGGGACTGATGACCCACACTGAATCATCAGATTCTATGAAGAACATACCCTTGAATTATATGACTGAGTCATCTGCACTGAAAGGGTATTTGTTCGGGGAGGCCAAACTGTGAATGTACTGCAACACAAATATATGCAATATTTTCAGTTAGGAATAATAATAATTTTTATTAATATGTACAAATAACCCATTTCAAAGTTTACAATGTAATACAATACATAGAAATATGGGAAACCACATCTCCACATTTATCATTTCCATATTGCATTATAGAAAGAAAGGTAAAAAACTTGATACTCGAGAATAATATTAATAATAATCATCAGGTGTATAGGTCCAGGTTTTCCAGATAATGCCACAAGTTTTGCCCTTATAGTTTATTCATGATGGCTAATTGCATAGTCTGACAAATATTGGTCTCCATATGTTTCATAGTAGAAAACATATACAGCATATATAACCACCAAAAATCCTGCATTTTCTAAAATCTAGCAACCTCAGGTTAAGAGGTTTACTCTGCCCACTACCCCCCCTCCACACTTAACAATCTATATAATCTTGCCAAATATGGTCTAAAGGCATCAGATTAGGATGATTATTACAAAAACTAGTGTCAGTTAAACATGTTTCTGGATATATACTAAGTGATAAAAATGTTGTTTAGGGTTGAAATGTTATTTTGTTCACTGTTACAGATTCACTAAACAGTAATCTGGTTAATCTAACAAGTACATTTTGAGTGCCACAATACATGGATACATGACATAGAGCACTGGAAGAGCAAACTAGCATAGGACAGAAGCCTTCAAAGCATGATGAAGGTGGATGATTAAATGAAAAGATAAAGTGAGAAATTAAGTATGTACAGAAAAATAAAAGAGGAAAAGACTATGGAAAACTTATTGTTAGAAACGAACTAGATAGATAAAGCACAGAGACATAACAGCTTCAGTTAAAAAGTCATCCACTGAACTGAAAACTACTCAGGATGACAGGAAGACAAAATGCCCTAATATTTATTTACTCAATGTATACCCGATATCCTGCAGTTGCCCGAGTTCTTGTAAGATTTCAATGAGACACTATTAGTCATCATCAGGGTTCCTATGAACCAAAACACAAACATAAAAGTGAAATAGTAAGCCATCAATTAGCTTGCAAGCATAATATCCAATTATTCTTCCCCATTAGTAAGAGATTCACTCAAATTTTTTCCATCAGTTGAACAAAGAACTATAAGATATGGCATTTTCAGCTTAAGATATTTTCCAAATTTCCACACTAAAGAAATACTGACTTACACAATTTTTCTTTTTACCCTTCCACTTAAATGCATGTTTCTATTTGGACCCCCCATAAACTATTTAAAAAATTCACAACAATGTAAATGGCATTTCTTCTTCTTGAACACCTGTAGTTAAATCACTTATTGTTATGGCAAGGTGTGATCTTGGGTGAAATTTTCAATTGCATGGAATAAATCACCACCTGACTATACGGTCAACTAGAAACTGTTGTCTAACAATAATAATAGCCATGTTCACACTCTTCCCTTTTCCAATGCTCTTATACAATTTGGGTCATTGTACCATCTTCTAGCCTGTAATTAGTGGAATATCAAGTTAATCTCTTGTTAACATAATTAACTATTATCCTTTAAGTTTCTTTACTCCCATCCAGATACAATAAGTATTTCCCTATATTTATCAATCACAAAGTTCACTCCTATTTAAATTTTTATCAAGATATTATATGGCTTGTATATACGATCTCCCTTTTCCCTCTTCTAATGTCTTTGTGCATTACTAGGTTGAATGAACTATTTTACAGTGTCACCCATCACTTCTATCACTAAATGTTTCTTCAATTTCTCAATCCTCTCCATCAATCAGCTTCAATCATTCTAATAATATTTTGAAATTCCTTCCCGGCTGTGATACTTTCAAAACATACACAGCTTCTCCTACGTAATACTCTTCTTGTCCATTTCACCTTGATATTTCATTTCCTTCCTTGGATATTTCTCCTTTCTCTTAGCCAATTGCTTCATGGCAATGTATTTTACGCCTATTTTTAAGTTGTCTAATATTTACTTATTTTACTCTTATTTCCTTTACTCATACCATATCGTAAACCTAGTCAAATAGAATGCCTCTCCTCTCCACATGGCCATCTAACCATGAACAATGTTAATGTGCAACTCCCCTCAAAACCACTCTTTCTTTAGATTCAGTAATAAACTACTAATGGCTAAGCATTCCTCTCTACAAATTTAAAGTGTTAATTATAGGGAATGCTGCTGCAGAACAATAAGAAATTATGATGAAGTAATGTCATTACAATGACAACATAGGTTGCATGGCAGTAAGTTCTATATTACACACCAAATGAGTTATGTACGTCCAATATTAGTATTCTTGCTGTATTTGCAGGCAGGACTAGCCTGGGGGTAGAGTGCTCACAGGCTAACCCAAAGGTTATGGGTACGAATCCCACTCCGGGCATGGGTGCTGTTTGTTCATTAGGTTTTTTTCTGTGATTTGAAGATGTGCAAAATGACCATAGCTGTAAGTGCAACATATAAATATAATTACTACTACTATTTATTAACTATATGAGAGTGCTCTAGGATGAAATGAGGAAAGAAAAACAAAGCTGCTGATTACTGGTATGTCTTAAGACACCATCTTCATTTCTATGTCTCTTTGGGGAATTAGTTAACTATTAACAGGCGCTCAATCAGAAAATAAGTCATTAAAATAGATGACGTTTTCCAACTGAAATACAATAAGATATCGAATCCTGAGCCAAACCTTTCAGGATTCCTCCAACCTAGTAAAGAGAAAAATTCCACTTCACAATTACCAACCACTTTAGCCATACATAGGTATATATTATAAGGCATAGATACCCACGAATAAACAAATATTATCATGAAACGTATTCACAAAAGTGCTAGGTCAGATGTACAGCATATTACGGCATATCCTGCCGGGTTGAAAGCTTACGTCGACAAGTAATTTCCTCGTAATCTACCACTGACTAACAATTCCAGATAACAGGACATCGACGACGGGGTGAGTATAATGCTTAGGCGACACAAATGTAAAAAATAAGCCAGTCAACATAGTGAAACAGCTTATTATCTGGTTTTCCATAAAACGAATGTTTCTCATTCGTGATAGGATATTGGAGTAACCACTTGAACTGTGCACCAAGAATTAGTCATACGCAGGAAAAATAGTTAATTTTCAAGACCTACGTCCGACGTCCAGGCGAAAATACAAATAAGCCGACGAATTCATGAATAAAAAACATTATTAAAGTGGTAGCGTGCATGAAATTGGGACGAAAACGTTTGCCCACGAAAATACTGTCTACAATTATGAGGTGAGGTTAAAGCGATTCACGGCATAACAGACGGCGCCTATTGATCAATGCATTTCCAAGTCCGTATAACAGTGGGAAAAACAAATCTTTAATAAGTTACTTCAGCATACCATAAAAAATATTACACGGAAACAATTGGCTAACTAATGGAGGATGGGTGAAACTATTTTATTTAAATCTTATCGAAATTCTAAAATCTGACTTTCCATCTCCACAATGACAAACGAGTGATGAAAGCGCTGTATGGTGAAAGTGGTTTGTAATTATGGTAATGATTAAATAATGCAAACGCTTCTAACTCAAGCATATTAGTTTTTGATATTATATAAGACCCGTTGAAACTAAACCTGATAACATATCCATGGAGAAACAAATAGCCAAAGATGTAAAGAGGATATTCAAGAGAAACATTATTAGTTTCACATTCTACGAATGAAGATTTTCATAACTTCAAAAATGTAACACAAACTATGAGAAAAGATTAAACAAGCGGACCAATCTTGTAAAACAAACAATCCTTATAACACCGCCGATGGCGATAACATATAAGTGAGCAATAAGATAATGCCACACGGAAAGTTTCAAAAATAACTTGAGGAATTTAATAGCCAATGGAATGACGACAAGATAGTGCACACGCATAAAAAACCAACAAGGGCAGGAGACGTATATTTGGGAATTCCGTTGTTATGCCAAGTGACACGGAAGAAACCCACGTATGTCAAATCACCAAAAAGGCAGCTCGATACCAAAGAATGTACCATGCTCACTTTGTTGATTTTAGGGCAATAGGTTAGCATTATCTGTTACTCCAGGTGGCTTAAAACGCTTTCACTAAAATAGGGAGACAGCAAATCAATTGATAAAATGACGTATATTTGAAGAATATGTAACTTCACTAGCGCAATTTAATTTTAACGAAGTAATTACAAACTTTTCTAGACAGAAAAACGGCAAATAGTTCCAAAATGTATCTCTTCTGAAACGAAAACGGGAACCTAAATAAAAAGGTTCCCGTTCTCTTATTCACCACGAACAAATACGGACGACTTAGTATAAAATTTCGACGAGGATAACAAAAAGTATCACACCGAAAATGTAATACGAAGTATAACAAAAAGTGGGCCACACAGAAAATACATATTCAACGGGAGAGCCGATTTAAGTTTAAGCAACAGCTGACACTTTACAAAGGCCAAATTAAGCGATTACGAAACTATGATTCCATTCAACTGATGACACATATGAGCATGGGGTTTTCTAGTATTCGCTGGTTATTTCAAGAAGTTCACACTTTAGGAGTATAAGAATAATTCAGCGCGTCTTAAAGCAACCCTTGCTTAATTGAAAGATATGAACAATAAACGGTATGAAAACGATCAATCGATTATTAACTCTTACACCTTTTACTAAACAAACTACTGTGTTAAAAACGACAATTAAATTTTATATTATTGCACAACTCTTTTTCCTCGATGTCTAAATTCAAGGTTTATTCCAAATTAATACAACGCTCTTCCAGAGCCGAAAATATCATCAAGCAAGTAGAAAGCCGCTTGAAGTAAGATATAAGCCGCAGTCTGAAATGAAATCATTAGGATTGGCACTTACTTTAAAGACGATTGAGTTTCTAACTAATGTAAACCAGGCAGTCCTAATCGACGCAAAGAATTAGGCTATGAGAACAAAGTCAACCTCCCATAAGGTTTAAACCAAACCATTAAAGATCAAGAAAATAACAGGCTTACCTTGGTATATATTCCTTTTCACCACAAAACGGTCTAACCATTATACCAAGGTGTAACACTGCACTCGTACATCCTTCACAACTCCTACGCCAACCCACTGATCTTACTCATCCTACTACCTCACTAATTCACTGGCATCGACAAATAGAAAAAAAATATCACAACATGGCGTCTAGGCACATCTTTGTCACTGTCGGATCAACAAAATTTGATCCGTTCATATCCCAGTTTTTTCGTCCAGAATTGTTGCGGGTAAGATATCAATAGTTAATATATAAAATATTCTTTAAAATATTAATTTTACATAATATATAAACTGTAGGCGTTGTTCCCATTCTCCTATCGGACAAATCACCTGTGAACAATAGAATGACGATATGTTATAAACGCTGACTTCTGCTAACATGTTATGAATTATTTTTCTTTGTGAACTTAGCTGTCGCTGTTGTTTAAAAGATTAAATGAAACATGTTTATAATCTATTTTCGATTAAGTGTTAGTGTATTAAAGGAATGAATTTTAACCGGGTGAGATTTTACCTTACTTTTTAGGTACTAAAGCACCGAGGATTTGGGTCCTTACATTTACAAATTGGAGATGGAGAATTAGAACCAGTCAATACAACTATTGAGGGAGTGCATATAACTTGCTTTCGTTTTCTACCATCGATCGCCGATGAAATAGAACGTGCTGACTTAGTGTTAAGTCATGCTGGTGCAGGAACTTGCTTGGAGGTAATGAATGCCCACAAACCTTTGGTAGCGACTGTTAACAAAGCCTTAATGGATGATCACCAGGTTAGTCGCATGGAGTGGATCATGATAAATTTTAAGATTGCAAGATATTGATAGTATAATAAAATGGGAAGTAGTGTTATTAAAAAATCTTTCCTGTTTCCCCACACTAATCAAACATCAAAAAATTTCGTCGGCTGACAATAACCTTGAGGGACTATAGATTTACCCACCGATATTGTCTATGCTCACCACAATTGGAACAAATTTTTATTTGTCAATGCACCACAATAGTCCTTAGAATCTTTAAATCCTTCTATCCAGTTGTACCATAATTAGTATTAATCTGCGTAATATTTATCATAGGAATTCCTAAAAATAGATGCTATTGCTATTTAGGAATCACAGTAATTTATGTTAAGAGATAAAACAATAATTTCAAGAGATTATCTCATGTTGCTCATATACTGAAATTCTGCCATGAGAAGCTTTTCCTGCTGCAATAATATATCTGGTTCAGGCCTTAAGCACTCTCTGTCCAGGTCCATGTTTCCTGGGTTATTTCCTTTTCTAGTTTCTTTTACCTCTTCATCCATTCTTCCTTCTTATATCTTGAAGTAAGATATCAAATTGTGAACCCATTTCGTCATGATGCATTAGCTAATTGTAGGGTGAAATGATTTCATATTTCCCTAGAGGTTATGACTTAAACTAATAATTTTCAGCTCCAAATAAAAAATATATATTAAGTTATAATTGAGAATAAAAATCCTATTACTAGGTGAGCTCTATCCTTGCCTGTCACATTGACCTTACGGTTGAAGAAATTGTTGATTATTTCATATATAGCTGTAGTGGTGGACTTATTCCTACAAAATCCATGTTGGTATTCAGACAAAAGGAGGATTGGAGGATTCTAAAAAGGGAACCAAGAACTTGTGAAAGGCTTTTTCAAAAATGTTTGAATGGCTATAGGTCGATAGGAGTTAAGATCAAAAGGGGAACCTTTCTTCTTGTATAATGGAAGTACTTTAGAGATTTTTAATGCTTATAACGGTAATAATGGTACCTTGATCAGGTCGAAACAACTTAAAGACGAAATTAGTCAATTCATCAATACCAGCACTACATTTATGACCACAACTATTGATTATGATTTTTATTCGTTCTCAGAACATGGGAAAAAGAAATTGAAGTTAAAAAGTTGAATACTTTGAACTACTATGTGAAATATGCTGATTGGTGGGTATAACAGAAGGGAAAGTGGTAAAATGATTATTAAGGTCTGTTGCCAACATTTAAGGATTGGAATAATTTAATATGGGGGAAGCACACATTTTTTTTGATTCATTAATAATCTTCCAGATTTCACAGGATTTGTTGGCACACTTCAGTACTCGGTCATCATTATAAGTACGTTTGGCATTTTTAATTAGCAATTGGTAAGTCTTTTATTGAGATTTATCTTCCAACACCTTATTACCAGTAGTTTTACTATGAATATGTAGATTCTTAAGGGCAACAGATAGTGCACGAATTTTGTCAGTAATCCAAACCTTTTTAGGATCTCTTACTCTTAACTTAGATAGAATTAAGGGAAATACAACATTAAAATAAAATAAAAACTTATAAAATACATTGAACTTTGCTTCAAACAGAGATTCTTTATAGACATCTGCCCAAGCCTCAGCTTTTAACATATTAAGCATATGAACACTGTTGGTATCAGAAAACTGTCTAATTTCACGGAGAATTGATCTAGTTTTAGTTTTAATAGAAAAGTAAGTCATACAGCATAATGATCTGAAATATCTGAATGAATAACTTCAAATTTTGTGTTCAGGACATCCAAATTTGAAACCATTGTGTCAAGCAGGGAAGAAGATGAGTGATTTAAATGTGTGGCACCTACAGTGATTACTTTTAGGTCATATGATCGAAATAGGTTCAAAATCCTTTCCTGATTTTTACCAGTAGAAAGCAAGTTGCAATTGAAGTCCCCCAGACAATATTATAAGTGGTAAGGGATAAAGTTTAAACACAAAATCAAGCAAAACATCAAGGTTTTGGATGAACACTTGAAAATCATCTAAAGGTGAGTGATAAATGCAGATGGCAACAGATTTTCAATGTAGAAGAGACACATTGAGTACTCAAAGTTTTTCTAAGAAAGCAGGTAATTTGGGGCAGGGTAGAGGAGGTTAAACCTTCCCTAAGCAAGATTATAGTGCCACCATTTTAAAAATCAGAACAACAAAAAATATCAGCTATAAAATACCCCCAATACTAAGATGATGTTTAACATGTTCATTAGGTGTACCTACATCTGATGTTGAGGTACATCATCAAAACTTAGTGATAATAGATGTATTTATATGTGGAAATAATAAGTGTTTTCATTTGAACAATAACTTATTTGTTTAACCAATGAAAATGTTATTGAGTTTTGGTGGACAAAGGGAGATGTAGGTACACAATATTTTTTGCATCATAGCAGGCTTAGAGCCCATGCTAACCTTTCCTCAATCATGAGTATCATGGCACTAGGAATTTAATTTAAATCTTATTCATACTCTTCCTGTAATAAATGAACCTTTTTTTGTTTATAAAATACATAACTAATGACTTAGTAGTATACATATGGCCTTCATTGGGCAGCCATTTAAGTGATGGGGTCACATTGAATGCTTATGAGGGAGGCAACAGAATACTACCTCAATCATTATCCCAGGATCATATGAATGACAAAACAGAGTGGTGAAATTGGAAATTACATAACTCAGTCCACTAGGGAAAGTGTTGTACATATTCAGTAGTGATTTTGTAGTCGTCATATCACACAGGTTTCTGGTGTATTTATGTACCAAATTATTTTCTGATGCAAGATCAGAGAATATCTACTCTGACTTTATGTGTATACACCTATTTCTTTGTAGCCAAAGGACTCTCTGTATTTATCAGAGAGTGTATTGTTTTTATGACTCAGTTTTATTTTTTCTGTACAGTATGGTATGATTTATGGATGATGACTTTATCCTTGGACTAGGTCAAAGAAAATTATGTGAATTTGTGTTTACTTTTCAGATGGAGCTTGCTGAAAGGTTGGCTGAAAATGGCCACATAATTTTCTGTGACGGCCCTGAAAAATTATTAGAGGTCCTAAAAATAGCAGATTTTTCAAAACTAATTCCATTTCCTCCTGGGAAACCACAAAAATTTGCTGATTGTCTTGATGAATTAATGGGATTTAAGGCATCTAGATAGTACCAATAATTGTAATGTAAGTTATGAAATAAAATATTTTTTCTCAAATTTGATCATTTGACTCATTATACTTCAATAGTCCCAGCCAAATAATGGTGAAATTACTAGTACATTATGAATATTTATATCATTATTGTTCTGTTTAATAACTTTGAAAGTTAATAAATTATTAAATAGTTGTATTTTTTTCTCTTTGGTATGTACTTTAACTAGTATGTTTCAAAAGTGATGTTTATTGAAATTTTTTGAGCCAAACATTTTTGGGTTAAAAGTGTTTATCAATTCAATCTCATTGCAGATTCTAATACAGTTATAAACACACTTAATTGAACTTGATAGTTATTTCATGCAATTTAAATGAGTATTCAAGCTGGTGTAGCATCATATAAGTTATAAATTTGGTGGAAAATTTTATTGAAATGATCATATTCTCGTTAGTTGGGATTTTTTTCTTGCAAATGCTTAGTGTTCTTCTTGTGCAAAAAATGTACTTATCATGCACATATAAAGTTTAAGAGTTACCATAAATTTATGTTTTAGGCAACATAAATGGTCATGGTATATAAAATTATCAACGATTTCCTTCATCAGCAATCATAATTTGTTAAATGACATTTACAAATATTGAAGAAGTTTTTATTTTTTTTTATGACCAAGCATCATATTGTGTATGAGCTTTTACAAGACTTACATTGACAATATACAAACTTGAAAATACTACATGGGTCATAGTGATTTCTAGAGGGATATTTTTGGATTACTGATGCTTATTATTCAAACTTGCTGTCTGATATAACCATATCTGTAATAAATTAAAAAAAAGATCAGCTGAAATAATGCAGTGGAAATTATTATATGTAATTAATAATGGAAAGCTTAGCATGACATCACAGTATAGAGGCTTTTGCAGCAATTTGTTGATTTATGTTAAGGTGGCTTTTGGTTCTTGCCGCAGATAAAGTATATATTTTGGAACAAAATATTTCTTTGGAAAATATTTGCTTCTGAAAATACTAGTTGCTGCCCAAGAGATTGTTTGAATCATAAAATTCTCTTTACAAAGCCACCTTAAAAATGTTAGTGTCCATACCCTTATTTTTCATTGAATGTTAAAAGGTCCAAAACCATATTAATCGTATGTACGTGCATGATTTGCTTGTATCACTGTTTCAGAAGCCTAAATGTTTGAGGAATTTATATTTTTATGTTCTCGTTTTAACCTCACTAGCTTACTTGAGATATGTGTGGGTCACTGTATCTCTTAATCCCAGGTAGGAGGGCTTAATTGTTATTTTCTTATTATTTAAATGTTTTTATTGATTACGTTTCTCCACTCTATTTTACTTATATGTATTTCCCTGAAGAGTGTGGGAATGTGGGCTTATATGATATTCCTTCTTGTTTATAGGAAATTGGGAAAGCAATGGGGTGGAAACACGTCAAAGGATGAAAAAAAATGGTGAAGACCATGTCAAGATGGTGTCTTTGCCATTTGTTTTCCTCCTCTCATGTTTTTCTATCCTTTTCCCAATTTCATGTAATTTATTAAATATGAATTATCACCAGTTTATTGGTGCTATAGCTTTGTGATATGCATTGAAAATTCCACACCTATTATAATGAAATTTAATGAAATGGGCTATCACGTTCATGGTTAACCCTTTGACGACAGAATTAAATTGCAGGGTTGTTCCTTAATGAATTATGTAGTTGTAGTAGTGTCATTTTCACTCATTGACAGTGGAGCAGGATGTAATGATCTGTTTCAATGTTTGAAGAACAGTCGGCTATTCTCAATTGTCTCAGTGAAAGGGGAAGTTTTATTGAGGGTGTGTGGTGGATTCAATTTTTGCAGCCCAAGGTTGTCAAAAAAGGTGAATATTTCTGATTTTTGGAGCTGAATGGTTAATACATCAAATGGTGCATGTAGCAAATTCGCTTAAGAAATGGGGATTGGTAACATTTTATTGTTCATTTTACTCCATTCCCTCAAATTCAAATAAAATTATTAAAGTCTGTTTTAGTCTATATAGTTATGATATTAATATGTAGCACTCTACACTTTATGCTAAATTCTTATTGTGGTAAGATTGGTAGGTATGAAGCATCTGCATTCACAACAGTATATATGTTGTATTCCCAGACAAGTTGATTTTATCAAGAAAAATATCGCATAGACATCATAGTTGCATTACAATGTGTAAATAATTTTAAATATATAAATCTCTCTCCAAATCCTCAAGTTGATTTTCAGTTCAAAATAAGCAGTTTACAGCAGATGCATGTCATGTAGGTGTAAATGTTCATGCCCACCAAACAGATTTTCAACTTTCTTGTTAACTTTGATTCATGTTTTAGTACTCATTTGATAAATATGACTTTTAGGCTTTCATAATATGTATGTACATAAAAGGTAAGCTTTGAAGAAGAGAAGGTTGAACTCAGCTCATATCATGAGATGAGTTCAAACTATGCAGTTAAATATAGAACATTATGCAGGAAATAATCGTAATTATATTTACCCTTTCACTGGTTGACTTAGAGACCTCTTACAGCTTGTATATTCATTTTTCTTTGGTTGGATGGTTGTCAGTGAGGAAGATTTGAGTTTCCGTTGTGGATTTGAATTTATCTTCTCATTGTTTCTGCTTATCCAGTTCACAGATGTGCTATTTGTGGAGCTCAAATTAATCCAGTGATACTGTAGTTGTAGAAAATATGAGGTGAATAAACTTGTGCAGTTGTTTCTACAAATGCTTTTTATGATTAACATTTCAATTTATATTGCTGATATTAATAGGGCAAGCATACCAAACAATAAATTTATCACTGTGAGGAGCTTAAAAAATAAATCAATTTTTACCTGCCATGCTATAAGAGTTTCATGTTATTTTATATGAAACTAATTAAGCATTAAAATTTCAAGAACATTCAGCTGTATGCTGTGCATTGCTAGGTTAAATGCATCTAAAATTTATGGTTTTGAATTATATAAGATTCTAGATTTTAAATGCATTTTATCAATCATTACCTCAGCCATCCTTTCCTTATTGTTTTCATGAAGGTGAAACATAATTTTCTTAATGCAATTGGTTGGTACATTCTTGTTATTTCTGATGTCTATTATTGCAATAATAACGTTCTGCTGAAGAAGAGAGATCAACTGAATAGCTCCAGCTTTTCCTATTCCACACTTCTGCAGATCAATAGCTGTAAGAGGAAGTTAAATGAATTAATTATGACAAAGCAGATAATTTATTTCATTCATGTGAAAATTTATGGACTGATAGTAGAGTTAATTATTTTAGATGACTTGAGTATCTAGTTTTATGACCTTCACCTTATCTTCTCAAGTACCGTAACAATGTCATCTTGTAACACCCTGTCTTTCTTTTCTTCTTGCTACTATAAATCCCCTAATTAAGTTGATACAACCTGTTTGAAAACTATTGCAGCTATGGTGAAAAAAACCATAAGAAAAAATAAGAATGTTTCTCACTATTTGTAATGATGCTAGTGACTTAAATGGTAATGGAATGAGATGCGGATGTTTGTATTATAACTTTAAAGCTTTCATTTGACCCATTTAAATTATGACATCTTACAATTAAGATGCCTTAACTGATTTACTGAATTTTGATGTAGCTGCAGAGAGATATCTACTATGATATAATTTAAGATCTATTTCATGTAATGGTAAGACATATGTCATCTAATTTATACCATTTATTTACTGATTTACTCACTACCACTGATATACACACTGAATGTACATATTTCGTTTTGTGGAAGTGGGATTTTGATAAGCTCTTGTCAGTGGTTTTAATGATTGGTGTTTTATGTATTAATTAGAGTTATGAAAATGTACCATCCAAATTTCCCTTGGTAATTATTTTTTTCCATTTATCATACTTCCTAATCCCCTAGCGACCAACTTCGGCTGCATATCCAAGGACTCAGAACCTGGGTACCTTGTTAACATGACTATAGCATATGTAATGGTTCTTTAAAAATATTTGTTTTACTCATTGAGATAATCTAAATTGCACCAGGATTTCTTGAATGTTATCTGCTTCCTTTGTTAAAGTTAATGATCTGAGGCTTCACTTCATGGAAGTTATGAATATTGGAATGAAAATTATAAGATTAATTCGTTCCAACCATGCTTCTTTTGTGTCAAAGGAGAATTCGTTGAACATCTCAGATATTACTGTTTTTTAACAATAACACTACTAAGATATCATTTTAACCCTTTTGTGCCAGAGCCCTAAACTGGTATACAGCTATACTGGTATATAGAGTGTGTGACAAAATAAAGAAAAAAGACAAAAAAAAAGTCCGTATTGGGGGTGATGATTCTGAACACCCAATATATCAATCGTCCAGCACGAAAGGGTTAAACAAATGTTTGTTTTTGATGAAACAAATTTTGTGTCAATGCTTACATATTCATTATTTGAAAATTGGTTTAAAATATTTTTAATTTTTCGACAACCAAAAGCCTTAGAATTAATCTGATAAACATGAATTTCACGCCCAAAGAATATTTTCTTTGTTCAATAGTCTTATTAAAGTAGCATACTGTATATTCAAGTTATGAACATTCATCAACAAAATGTACATTAAGAATACCTCTACTCATAAAAAGGATGTAAGTGGCTTAAATTAATTTCAACAGTATACCTTTTGGAAAAATTACTACAAGGGCTGAATTCATTTAATTAGGTTCTCGAATTTCAACATTGCTTTTCCATTAAGAGAGTGCTTTTTTGTTTATAACAAATAAGAATTTAAAAAATTATATTTAATTTGTAAATAATTTAAATTATTTTAAAATATTTGAATAAAACTCCCACATTATCCTCTGAGATTTAACCTTTGACCCACAGATCATCTTCAAGCACATCAGCTAGTAGTTTGACTCCATCATCACCAAGTGAAGGATTTGAATTGAGTATTATCCGTCGCATTCCCCACATAGAATCCAAATTTGGGTTTTGGTATCGTAGTGATTTTTGCCATGTATCCATGAATCTCTGAATTTTTTGGGCCTGAAATTATTTTTTGTGATAAAGAACTGTCGACAAATTTTAACCAAGTTTCTCATAAATTCAGATAACTTCGAGATACCATTATAATTTTATATAGATAGTATTGTGCCATATACTTTTTAATATCATTATTTGTTTAGTGATGTCATAACTTAATTATTTGTATTTTTCACCTGATCACAAATCACTTTAAAAATATTTCTTTCAATGTTATCTTTGCATTATACTATTTAACTCAATTAACATAGATCATATTTACAGTAGGCAATCATTCATAATTATTCCCTCCTACAAAAGCATCATAAATTTATCTATTATAGGGTAGACTTTAAATGAAGTAGGAGAGCATTGGCTCTGAAACTTTACAAGTATCAGTGTAATTCTAGAGTTTACTAATAGAGGATTATACAAAAATATTGGAATGAAATAATGATTCAGAGTCTTTGACTTTACATTCCACCTGCAAATATATATCTGCAGATTCATTCCCTATTTCATTTTAATAACCTTGCATGCTGGCAAAATATAATTTTACACTTAGTAATGAAACTAACTATGAATTTAATTAAGTTGATTATCATGGAAATCTGGGGTCATTGGCCTATATTAACATGGTATCTATTATTTTTCAAAGTTTGTATCTTTGTTTCTTGGAATTGAGTAGTATGTTATATTGGTAGGTAATATGTCATGGAAAAATGTTTTGACTATATACCATTTCATACAAAGTAATGAAATAATTTTTATGACTGAATTAATAGGATGTCTAACAAGAAGTTTAAAGTTCTTGTTATAGATACCCATTCAAAAATTAAGTACATTAGAAACTTACTTTAATTAAGGCTGCAATATAACCAGTCCCTTTTGGAGTAAGATCACATCCACTAAGATTCAGGGTTGTAATTCTTGGGAGGTTGTTTAAAGTCTTGCATAGTTCCTCAGTGCCTTCATCACCTAATGGACAGTTTTCAAATGACAGATGCTGCAAAGATTCTGATTTGGAGATACCCTGTTAAAAATCAATTGGTGACTCAAAGGAATTTACTTAAATACATACTTTATGACTAATTTGGGCAAAATTTTAGCTTTGATTTAGGTGTATAATACAAAAAAATGGTGGAACTTACTTCCAGTAGTTGTTTGAGGTATTTTGATCGTAATGGTATTCCCACAAGTTCCAAACATGCTAGGGATTGGCTTTTCAAGAGGCACCCATTCAGAGATTTTATCAGACCATTCAGAATGAGGTCAGTTAATAGTACTGGGTATTTTGTTGCATCTATAATCTCTTCAAATTTACTGCTAGGTTTCACCACTACAGTAGATAAAAAATTAATATGATTATAATAAATTGCCAACTACCACAGTATTCAACCCAAATGTTCATTTGTTAGTTGAGGATAGAGCTATGGGAAATGAAAACTCACAGAGTAGTGTAGGTGGGTGTTTCCTTCCCGGTGCCACTTATGATTTCCCAGGAATATATGATACCCAGAAAATCACTCTGGGTTTGCTGAACTACATTAGAGAGTACCAGAGGCATCACCTGGACTTGAACCAGGGTCCCCCATTCAGTAACCAGGCAGTCCCCCCACTGGGCTACAATGACCTCATGTTATAGATAATGTTTATTATATATTTGTAAATAATTAAGAACATTGACTACCATTTTCCAAATAATTAAAGTAAGTGAATTTTAATTGCTGCAGCATTAATAGAGCCATAGTGAATTGTCTAAGAACTTGCAGTATAAATAATTGAACAGAAAATAATTGAATGGAAATATTTTAACTTACTTCTGTATGTAACCTGACTACACTGTCTCCTTACATAACCTATAATATTTATAGTTTGTATTTTATTTTATATTATACATTGTGATGTGATTGTAAAAAGGATAAACTTTTCTCCTCCTCCTATAAATTATCTTAGAAATTGGGATAATACTATTCAGTTAACAGGGTTAACTTGGTGATTAGCACACACTTTGGGAAGCACAAAGATTATGGACTAATCCTGTCAAGGGCATGAATGTTATAACTGCCCAGAATAATTTCTAAATGGCACCAGTCAAATCATGTGGCTATAAAAATATGCTAAAACCAATTAACGAAGTGGCCAAATGTGTGAAAATGCTAAGTGAAGGAAAATAGTGTAAAATGATATTATTGGTTGCTGTTAGTCATTTGAGTGTGTGATTTCCATGCAATTAGTGGTCACCTACAAAATTTCATGTCAAATAGATATAGATAATAGTTGAAGCCATGCACTGAATGGCCATAGGCAATGTCTCTTTTGGAACTGAGGCACTGCTGGCCCTTAAAAGTGAAATTTGAGCTGAGCTTGGTCTTGAAGGACATTAACATAGAAACTTAGAAAGTGACACTCAAACACAATTTCTGAAGTTTCTGTAGCACTACCACCATTGTCAAAGTTCAGAATGAGAAGGAAAATGCATGCCCTTCATTAAGACATAAGAGAATGGCCTCCAAACGGTGGGAGAAGGGGATAATAGATGAGGAATTATTAATGAGATGGGAAAAGAAGATGAGACAGGATGATTACCATGGGGACTATTACTTTTATGCTTGAGGGGCTTAAACATATGAGGTGGAAAGAGCAAGATCAACATAGTTCAAGTTGAATACTAATAGCACTTTCCCACTTATATCCTTACAAGGAATCCAGATTCATAAATATGGAATGCAAGACTTAGTGCTGTTATACATATGTAATCAAATGAACCAAATACTAAAACCTATGTTTGAACATGAAATAATATTTTTTTGGTATCATTCCCTTTTTTTTAATTTTTGAGTAGTATAAAGTTGGTTTTTTCACTTGTTATTTGAAGTTGAAAGTGACTAGAATATACATTTGGAAATGGGCAGTTCTTTTAGATCTGGACATAAGTAGTACTGACCTTTTTTTGGGTGACGACTTCTTATTGTGATGGTATGCAGTTCTTTATCTGCAATTAGAGCTCCTAAAAGAGGCTTCCAGTCTTTGGACTTGAGCCTGTCAGCTAAAATATCAAGAGCTCTCCTTGACAGATGATTTTTCACTGCTGGCAATGGAAGGATTTGATAGTATTCACATAATTCCTGATATGTCTTTGCAAATGAATGAGGATGTGCTGGTTTTAATTTTGGAGTAGATTTCATTGATATACATGATGTTCTGCTTGTAGTTGATGTGGAGCTTGAACTACTAAGGATGTAGAATATAACATTATGAGCATTGTTTATTATTCATCATCATTTTTTGATATTTTGCCTAGTAGGAGTTCCTAGGCATTCTGGGGTGAGGTGACTTATGAATTTCATTGTTTGTACATTGACCTTGTGATTCAATTCGTATTAGCTTGGTTATGGCCCACTTACACTGTAATTACCTCATCACACTTTTAAAAGTAAAAAACAGGTACATACATGGTGCAAGGTGGAGGAAGAACTGTGACAAGAATGGTGTGATTTGGAGCAAGACATTTTGATAAGCATAAAATTGTGTCTCCGTGCAGTCTGCTCACATGGGACAACAAGTTGAAACGTGCTACTACTGTGAATTGTAGTTTTTACAAGGTACTTCAATTCTTGAATTGCCTCATTTCACCTGTTTTTCCCCAGTAAAATATTCATTTGGTATTAGTCTAGTAATAGTCTACCATATGGTATGTTACACTACATGTAAATACATTGTTCAAAGAGCGTAGCTCATATGAACTCTTTTATATTAGAAGAAATTGTTTCAGGCGTGACTTTGTGGAACTGCTTCTTGACTTTAAGAAATAAAACGCTTTGTAATTCCACATAAACTATAGTTTATGTG
>WURS02058236.1:0-10754 GCA_011762765.2 Rhinocypha anisoptera | reverse complement strand
CACTCCTCTTCAATTTAGTTTTGAACAAAGTCATCAAGGAATGGGAAAAAGAACTGAAAAACCAAGGACATTGGAAATTAATACGACTCAGACGACCTAAAGACAACATAGAAATTCCATGCCTAGCTTTCGCAGATGATATAGCCATACTCTCAGACAATGAAACATTAGCCACCAAACATATAGAAGTCCTTAAGGAATGTGCAGAGAAAGTCGGCCTACAAATCTCCTTCCAAAAGACTGAATTCTTTGGCCCAAAACTAGACATCCAAATACTGAACACAAAATATGGCCAGATAAACAGAGTTACGCACTTCAAATACCTAGTCGAGATCCTTGAACCCACAGGAGGGTAGAAGATTGCACAGAAGACTCATCTACAGAAAATGAAGAGAGCATATGGCAAGATATAACATTTATAACAAGAAATGCTTTTCCATAAATACAAAGATCAGACACTACAACACAGTAATCAAGCCAGAGGCACTATATGCAGGCAAAAGTCTTAAATTACACATAAAAAGAGTCCTGGAAAACATATTTTAGAAGAATGTAAAATCATTAGGAAAATTCTTGGTCCAAAAGTAACAGAAGGCTACAGATTATACTCTCGGAAAACAACAGAGAAAACATCCAAACTAGTGGCAGATATAAGAAAAAGAAGATTGAAATTTTATGGACATATCAATAGACTCCTAGGGACAAGAACTATAAAAAAATATCACTATATATTTACAAGGTGTCAAATCAACAATACCAAGGATGTTACAAGTTCGAAATTACATACAAAAAGCCAAAATAGAACATATAGACATTGCAAACAGAAACACATACAGAAATGAGATACACCAGCGGAACGTGATGTCAGAGAACTAAGTCCCAAAGAAACCAGGGACAAAGTGGACGGAAGAAAGAATGAGAGTCCATGGAGAGAGAATGAGAGAGGTTTGGAGATGAGGAAGGAGTCAGTTGCTTTGCGTGATCCGGCAGGGTCTATTCGCAACTAATAATATATATATATATGTAAATATATAAATATTTTCCCATCATGGATATTTCATTTCAATTGATCAGGCAATTGAAAGTTTCTTTGGAGATATTTGAAAACAATGATGAAAACATATGAATTGTGATCATTTATTTAGCAATGAATTCCAGTCAGCATGTAATAAACTTTTCCTGAAAAGCATAAGGAATTCAACAGTCTCAGGAAAAACTTTATAGAAGTCCATCTAACTGGAGTAAAAGAAGTAACTCTGCTGTTTCCCCATGAATATTTATTTAACATGACCATGTTTTCGTAGAAGGGCTATATCACCACTTGATGATGACACTAGACACAGCCATCAAATGCCTGAATAACAATGAATGAGTCTTTATTTAAAACGTTGGCCCACCAAAAAAACTCACACCCACTTCAAGACTTGAGAGGAATTTATTAATAACATATGCCAGGAAAGCACCAGGTCATATTTTATTGCTTAATTGTTTGTATTGATATCTTTCTTGCACAAAGCAGTTGCCTTTTCGCAGTGAACTTTTTCTTAGCTTGATATCCATAGAACTTCTTCTGACTAATATCATCCTGCCTCCCACTGATCCCACTCATTCTAATTTCCCGCCTTGTAGCTTGATGTTTGCACTCACCTTGTCTCCAGCACCCTACAGTATTTTATTTTCTTTCTAATTATTCTCATGTTGCACTTCTTTAGTTGATGTTCCATTGTGGTTAAGGTAGTATGTAGGGCTTCATGTTTCTCTGTTACAACTGCTATGCTGCTGCAAAACTTAGGGTATTAATTTCTTCTCTGACAACTTTGATGCCCTTTTCTTCTACATATTTCCTTTATCACCTCTTCCAAGAATATTTTGAACAGTCCAGGCAAGAGGCTTTCCCTTTCCTAGGGCAAGGGAACACCCTTTCCTAACTCCATTATTTATTTTTCTTCAAATTTTCATTTACATTGTTGCGACTTGGTTCTGGAAGAGTATTATACTACTCTACTGTTGTTGTAATCAATGCCTAACTTCTCCATTAATTTGAAGATCTTGTTCCATTCCATATCATAAAATGACATTCCTACTATATTATAGGTTACATTATATTCAGGCTAATATAATACCATATATCAAAAAATGAATGAGATGGAAATTATATTCATATATTTTCTGCCACTTGAAGGTTTATGACCAGTGATTTTTCCTAGATGTAAGTTTTGAATAAAATAAATAAAACTATACTTTAAGTTCCACATACATTCTACTTCAATACATACCATTCAATATATTTATTCTCTCCCAGAATCTGCCTCACTTACAAAAACATTCTAGAGCACTTTCTTTGGCATCCAAACCCTCAGTAGTGCTTCTCCAATCAACTCAACCTCTCTTCCCAGTATTTCCCCATGCAAAATAATGTTTTTAAAGATATTCTTCAATTTCAACATGTTACTCCTGATTTTAACTTCAGCAAAGTTAGCATCAGGGGTAACATTCATGGGAATGTGTCTCAAGAATATGTATTAGAGACATGCTAAGCAAAATTATTTTAGGGTTGAAGTACGATAATTATTTACCCAGGGGCAATGACAGACCATGGCTTATGGCTAACAACCCAATAATCTGGCCCCTCTTACCTTTAACTTGTTCTATTTCGCTCAACTTCTTTTCTTTGAACATGGCTAGCTGAAAGCGGTGATCAAGTTGTTTTTCCTGCAATTCTTGAGTCTCGATCATGTCTTCCAGCTTTAGCAGTGACCCTTCTACCTCAGCAAATAGGGATTGAAGAGTTCCTGGGAAACGGTGAATACGTGTAAAAGTGGCAAATATATTTTTTTAATTTATCAAAATAAATGCAAAATGCGGAAAATTATGACAAGAAGAAACATGATTTAACCATAGGCTAAATGATAATCCAAATTAATGCAACATAAAACACTACCACCACCATAACCACTAAATGCCAGAATTTTAAAAATAAAAGACAGGACAGAACATATCCCTTGACATTTAACTGAGTGTTTATACTAAATTTCCCTATGTTGATAATCCAGCTTGTATGTTTAATCACCTATTTGCTCCATTACTTCCTGCACGCCATTTAATAGCTGAGGGACTGTCGAAATTGAGGCACAAATGTGACCAACAGCCACCCATTGTTTCTCAAAACTTTCATGAAGGCTTTTTATGGTTGCGTCAATTCCCTGTAAAATGTTCAATTATTAAATTAAACCGCTTATTCAATTAAAGTAGCGTAAAGGAAATTCTTTATCAATTCCTTTACCTCTGCTTTTTTCGAATTGTCTTCTGTAAGTTGATGCAATTCACTCCAATTAGTCTGATATTTATTAAGTGTGTCAGCACCAGCGTTGCAGTTTACAGTGTTATTACTTCTGGAGGAACGCCTTGGGGCATCAGTTACATTTAATCCACGAAAGCTAAACACAACAGAAAGTATCTTGTTGTTGCATTAAATTCTTTAAGCTATAGAATAATATTACTTCACAACCATTTCAAACCATACCTTGCAGCAATACCCTCTTGGACCGTATGTATTTTATCACGTATACTGTCAAACATTCTGTAATTCTTACAATCGAAGGGAAATGTCAAACTGAACGAAACTGAATACCAAGGTGACAACTGAGAAACACAATCCGCCTTGGCGCTCCTCACTTGTTTCAAAAGCGATTTGTTCAAACTAGTCATGACCGAAGACACCGCATCGGCGCCACTAATTATTTTTAGTTTCATATCTTAAGTGTTAAATGTTTCATCAGGTTGTAAAACGAGGTAAGAGAGGGACAGTATCCTAGGAGTGCGTAAGGTTGTAACAATTTGCTTGCCTTTTATATTCTATATGTGGTAAGGGAAAATTAAAATATGAGCGATGAAGCCATAAAAATTACCTATCTAGTGCGGAGTCAATGATATTAAGTCTTTCAAGTAAGATAGAAGTGCATTGTATAATTTGAAACCCATAATCCTCGGGCCAAGAAAACACATTGAAGTTCTTTTGTATCACATGCATATCACTTTTCCTGGTGAAGTGATTATGAAAATTGTCATTTTTGTCAAATGATGATAAATTGGATCTAACATATACTGCAACATTAAATAGCAGGAACAGTAAGCAATCACAATGTCTTGAAGACCACCTGCTGGCGGTTGAACAAATAATAATGATCAATGGCCGAAAAGAGGGTGGGTAGGCCTTTACAAAAATACCAAAATATTAGAAATAATGTATTTCTCCAACTTAATCCGATTTTAGAGAATTGTGAAACAAAGGAAATTGGCCTATAGTTGCTGATACAATTCTAATCATCATCTTTATTTTTGTAAATATTATTACCTTTGAGATTTTGTGCCTATCATGGAATTCATCTTGGAGTAATTATTCAGTATTGTACAAACACGTTGCCAGAAGTAAAACAAAAAAAACTTGACTTGTAGTAGAGTTACACACCTCTTTGGCCCTAAAATTTAACCTAATAATATTACCTTGCAAATATGCTTATCATCACCTTCAACTGATAAGAAATAAACTGGTTAAAGAATCAAGGAAATAAATAATAGATGAGAAATTTTGAAAAACAATTTATTTCACAGCTTTCCTCATGTGTGCACTTCTACTTCCATGGCCCATAGCTCTATTGCAATCGAAAATTCGTTTACATTGGGTGAAGAGTTGCCCCATATGATGCCACATGTAAAGAAGGAATGAATTTTAGAGAAATATAAAAACTTGAGTCATTCCATAAAGATCACCAAAGTCAGCCTTTTATCATGAAAAGACCAGTTGCCACGATATTGGCAACTGGTCATGATTCTCTTGCCATAATAAATCAGCACTTATGGTGAAATCCAAGAAGTTAGCTGTTTCAAGGTGTTTTATATTAAGTCCATTTAAGGTAAGTAACGGGCTCAAATTTGGTTGAGCCTTTTGTGTGTGAAAGAACAGATATGTGATTTTAGTGCTATTTAAATGTAAATTATTGTTGGCACACCAAGTTCTTATGTCCTCAACTGAGGAACGAGCTGATTTCATAAGGGTTGATAACTTACCAGCAAATATTAGACAGGAAGTGTCATCTGCATAGAGGTGTGGTTTGCAGTTAGCCATAGAAGAGGACAGATCATTCATGAAGATGACAAAGAGTATTTATTTAAGTAGTATAATATTTCTGAGAAATCACACATTTGTATCTTTTTGGTCACTGTGAAATTCCATAATGTGTCAAGAAGAATCTGATGCTTTTATTGATGGTACTGGTGAAGGATATTTAGGAGCCCCACCACTCTCTGAATTTCGGTTTGGTTATCCCTGAGAATGGTGGATGACTCACCCATCAAAACATTATCAAAAATACAGTATATGACATGCTGGGGCACCCAAATAATCTTCAGCTATAGTACCTATGTCAATTGATAAACATGACCTATACATACATAATGAATTCACTAAGTCACTCGTATAGTTTTATTTCTATCAATGAGGATAGTTGATATTTTTCATGTAAAATAAATATTGGATATTAAAGATACATACATATATATATCACAATCCACATGATTTGCCTGTGTTGGCATGATGTTGGTTGGTATCTTTTCATATCATAGAATTAGAGTGAAGGACTATGCATATATTAATTTAAAAATTGAAAAGATATAAACTAAGCTGGCAAAAAATTCAGACACCAATATTTAACCAGAAATGCTAACAATTTCCATTTGACCACTACTAAAACAAGTCACTTTGGTATTGAAGGGATATACCACACATTTATATCCACATATAACAGTTTAACTGCAGGTTAAACAAGCAAAATCTTTATCAATATGTATTCCAAATGAAACTGAAAACCCATCTATTTGAAGTGTTGGAATATACCTAATTGTAAAACCTTAATAAGAAAAAACTAGCAATAAGTCAATTCTTTATCATTTTTTTGCACTGTCAATGTTTTTTTTGTTATAGTTCTTTATTTTATAGTATAACCTCTTGAACTCTTAATGATACTTTTGCCTATTTATTCTGCTCTTGAACATAAATTGGCAGCCAGGGAATGCCTCAGGTGGCCATCTTGCACTAACCCTTCTCATTCAGTCAAACCTACATAATTTGAATTTTTTTGGTCCCGCCTTGCTATCATATATGTACATATATATGTATGTACTTCTTTGATTTGAAGTTTGCATAATTAAAATTTTTTCTCTTCTTCATGGCAGTTCAAATTATGGAAGTTTGGCAGCATGCAAGTTCATGAATATAGGATTCAAAGGATAAAATTGAAACACATGTTACTATATTATAAGCAAAGGTTTTATTAAATTTTTTAATGCAAAAACAATTTTGGGCTCATTTTGCAAGTCAAAATTCCTAAGTAAATAAATATTGATTCTTATTTTACAAACACACATACTAAAACTTCTAATGAAGAATACATTTTGAAAAAATGTCGATTTCCAAAATGTGTAAATTTACTCAAAAATCAGACATCATATACAAACACATCACAGATCTCTCTCTTTGGTGCATCTTTTCTTATTACACACTCAATGATGATCTATTAAACCACCTATTTCAAAACACCCTTTCCAATACAGCAGATTAAAAAAGTATAAAAAAACTCTATAAAAACTTTTTTTTAATGAGCAATTAGTATTTACACAACCTGTTATAACAGACAAAAAATTATGTAACAAAACCTACTATAAAACTGTTTGCTTATAAATGAGCAATTCGATTTTAAAGAACCACTTTTCAGTTTTACTGGCGCACACACAATCTAAGGGAAAGAGGATTTCACTTCTTATTCAAGCTCATAAATATGTAACAGTTGCAAGATGATCTAGCAAAAAACTAATAAGATGGCAAGGGCCTCTTCCAAAAGAAACCACAATGAATACATTCTCTCCCAACAGTGACACTGCCACCACCACATGCCCGTTAACCACATCCCTGTGACATGCACTTCGACCTTCTCTTCCGACATATTCACACACACACACCCAACCACATTCATTCATGCATGATGGAAGGCTAAATAGAATTCATTCTTTGCCCATCTAACGTTGTGAATTGTTACTAATGGTTCCTAGAGAATAAAACCACGTCAAACTCATTACACTCAAGCCTAGATGTGAAAGAACACTGGACACCCATCTACAATATTTGAGCAACAATGGAGGATGGAATTGTAAGCATTCAAATTCAATTGGCAGTATAGTGCTGAGACTCAATGTTGAATTTGTCTCCGAAATTATCATGTTCAAATTGAAACAGGTGAGATGCTACCTTTTACATCTCCTCACAAGTTATTTCTCCTTTCGTTGAGGTTACCTTTTATTGGTGAAGGGAACAGGGCATCAAGGAAGTTCCCTCAAAAAGAAGTAAACATATGAAGAAAGGGGTAACTTCCATTATAACATTGAATTTTCAAGTGAGTGGTACTTATATTCCAGTGAAATAAATGGAAGAAATGAAATATCAAATACAAAATGGGTCACATGTAACTTCAAATGATATCACTATGACAAGACATTCTCATCAAACAAATCCTAGAAGAGTAAACGGTAACCTGGATCAACATTGCAGCATATACAAAATAAATTTGACATAACCAGTTAAATTGTTATTAAAGACAGACCAATGATTTTCTACAGACTACCAAAAAATATGCCAACAGTGAAATATATTGAATTTCATTATTTTTAGGTCTGATTTGAGGCATTTTTGCATGCTACCAATCACATGAAATGTGGGAAACAAGTCATATTCACTAGAATTATTGGCTTTTAAATCTTTCAACCTTGTGTTTTGCAGAATCAAATTCAGGGTAATTACAAAGTGTATTAAATATCTACTTATTAGACATTGCCTCAGTTTACGTCATTTTCATTTTTATGGATATAAAAGAAAATCATAATGAGATCCAACAAAAGAATGGCATAATATTCCAATTATGATCAACTGAAAGATTACTATTTAAGGCACACAATATACACAAGTAACCAAGGAGTTTATACCTAACCTGAAAACTTCACCATATATTTATAATGTACTTAAAGTGATTCAGTTTTCAATAGTCCTTATTTTTTATTGCAATTGGATGCATAGAATCATTAGTTCCCCCCAAAAAATTGAAGTTCTCATTCAAAACTATGGTGATGAAGTTATTCGTACAAAACAAGAGTAGAAATTCTGGAAATTTCTAACCATGAACCACAACTCTAAAAAGAACTAACACACAAAAAAGACATCAAGGAATATAAGCTTTCCACCATCATCAATCAATACAAATACTATTATGAATGCATTATTAAACATTTTTTAGTCATTAAAAAAGTGTTCTTAAAATTCTGCATATACCAGAGACTAAGCAATGAGTATTTCATAAAATAAGATGATACTTTTACAAAATTAAATCTTACATCATTATGCATTTGGTAATGGAATACATAAAAAATAAATATATATTTATTACATAAATTGAAGAGTGAAACATGGTTCTTCAGGAATTTTATTCAATAAGGTACTCATTTTATTCTAAGAGCAGACCTGTGCCATAGCTGTTTTTATGTGTATCTTTTAATATAATTCAAATTAAATGGAGTATGATGAAATGCAAGTCATCTTCAGAGCCCATGACAAATCAACTCCATAAAAGATAAAGGTACTGCTCATTGGAAACTATGGATTAACCATAGCCCAAATGCCTTTAAATTTTCAGCAATCGGGTTACATAAAGCGTAGAGGATATGGTTAGGAATACTGAATAAATTAAGAGCAGAATAGAATTAAGAAGTCAGCACTCTTGTAGAAATTCATACCAAAATCCATAGCTTAGAACTTCCTTAGATACAAAATATATCTGGCGTTAAGCCTGTTTTATTAACTATCCTGTAGCTGAGGTGCAACCAAAATGACTTGATTCTAACAAATCAAAATCTCCTTAGAAAACTTTTGGCTTTAAGAAATAAGATGTCTTGCTGTAAAAGTAGTGCTATACACTCATATTCCAGTTTAATACATTGCTTCGATAGCACAAATAGAATATTGCTGAGAATCCAAATACTAATAACTGCCATAATTTCAGCAGACCATTTTCATAACATTGCAATTGTCTCCTCTTCAATGAGTGCACCAACTTCCAAAGGGACTATTTCACAATTATATTTGCCTAGAAGATTATCTGTGGCCCTATTACACATGTTATTGTATCATTATATGTACTTTCAGTCATAGCCTCGGAAATTTCAGGGTTATATCCTTTATTGATGCCCAGGACATTACAAATTAAAACACACAGAGGACTTGGATCTCATACTTGAATCACCTCTTAAAAATATACCTAACTATAACATTTTATTTCAGTAATGACAAGGAAGAATTTTATTCATACCTTGAAAAATAATTTCAAACAACTAATAGCATAACAAATTCCTAAACTTCACCTCCAAAAACTCAAGGATAACAATGAAAGATACTATGATAGCTATGATTTTCACCTAAATGACTAAGAAAAAAGCAAGATGGGAACATGTCATAAAAAATTATTCAAAATTTATATCATTGAAAGTGTTTGCAGTAAGAAAAGTAATGATTCCAATGTCAAACAAAAGAAGATTTTTTAATTTGATAATGATTGTAATTTAACAAGGGCAATTAAAATCCAGTGAGAAATGGAGTAGGCAGTGAATTAGAAGTATTTTAAGAGGTGATTCATCCTATGTGAAGGCAACTTAATTCTGGTCAAGTCTTTTACCTTCCTATAAATGTACCTCTGGAAATGCTCCAATGTGTAGGATGGCAAAAATAATATGAATCAAAATTAAATATGCAAGACTATATTAAGCGGTCTTCAAATCTCCAAAACCAAACAAAGGACTTGAAACTTGCTCAAGTCAATGGCTACTAATCAACACATTTTAGATATTTATTGCCAAGTAAGATAAATCATAATTTCCATTTACTGTGCCTCAATTTTTAATTTATAAATAAAATTGGCAGTACTGTTGTGACTTGATTGCCACCTTTTGTCTATTTTAAGGAACAAAATCAAAACTCACAAAAACTAGAATAGTATTTTTCAAGGAAGTGAGGGCTAGGAAATCCAAGACTAAGGTTTAAATAAAGTGTCTGAATGAACTCAAAGACTAAATCAAGGCACACTGGACAATTTTAGGTATCAACGTTTTCATATTCCAGTTCATATATTACAGAATTATAAGAAAAAATTAAACTATACATAATGCATTAGTTCAAATAAAGTCAAACAATAAGTGAATACAAATATTCCTCAAACTTCAGCCTATCAACTTCCACTGCAGTCCATACATCCATCTAAACTGCTTGAATAATTTAAAACTCTTTACTGCTATACAATCATTAATTTCCTAGTTGATTTAAATTTTTTGGGTGATACAACTCAATGGTAAAAGTCAAAACTTATGTTTAGTAATGTGTATAAAATTTAAAATATGGGTGAAAACGAGGCAAAATCTTGGAATGGCCATCCAATTGCATGACTATGATGGATTAAATTACCTGCGACAGTTATTTAAATGAGCACCAATGGTGACATACGTGATTAATGTCACATATAATGAAAATTTTGGGAATATAAATTTTATAACTCATATTAATGCTGTTGCTAGCTAAGCAAATCAGTGAGGGAGGGGGGGGGGGGGGGGGGAAAACACAAAGAGAGGGGGGACGGGTGGGGGTGGGGGAGGGGGTTGTTCGGGGG
>WURS02058225.1:0-10754 GCA_011762765.2 Rhinocypha anisoptera | reverse complement strand
CCCCCCCCTCCTCCCCCGTATCCAGAAGTAACCCTCCTTCCTGTTTTGGTGGCAGGCAACGAGGGTGCCAGCATTCGTCCATCCGTGACTCCCGAGGTTGCGACCCATCAGCCAAGGACAACTCTGCCACCTCCGACGCCGAGCCTCCTCCAGATGTCACTCTCTGCACCAACCTCGACCCCACAAGCCACGTCTCCTCCCACCACGTCCCTCCTCCACGGCATACTCACAAAGTCGGGCACTGGTTTAGCTAGCTCTTCCGGGCTAGGGTCATCTTCATCATCTGGCCCCTCTCCGAGAGCCACGGCCTTTGCACCCACACTTGCACGTCTACTGACAGCCCCGGAGAAGCAGCCTAATTTGTCTACAGTGAGGCCTACTCCACCCTCAACAACTGGCAGCTCTGTCTTAGGAAGTCAGGCATTTGTATCCATTGGGGAGCTACTTCAAACATCCAAGGCAAGTGGGCATGAACTTGGTTCTTTGGTTGTTAGTTACATACTGTGAGACTGAATTATTTCCATAGTTCGGCTCAGGGATCATAATGCAGGTGAGCTCTGTAGATTGATAAATATGGTAGACCATAACATCTTCATAGAATGCTCATGCAATTAGATTTTTCAAACACTTTGGCTCCAAATATATGAAATTATTTTAAATTTTATCTCACCAATTGCCAGCTGCAAAGTGGTTTAAAGATATTGTAGTCCCCAATTATTTCCTCTTTAGGTATTCATAGATTACTAGTAACCCATGGTGGCACTAATTAGCTTGCATGTTTAAATGAATTACAGACCACGGGTGGCAAACCTATGGCATCTGGAGCAATTATTTTGGCAATACATTCAGGCAAATTCCATGTAGAGTTTAGATCAGACAGTCGTAAATAATAACTGAAAATTGACCTGACGAGTTTGAGAGTTGATGACTAAAGTTTATTATTATTTAATAGTTTCCCTGAAATATATTAACCTTTTTTCATATAAATTATAATTTGATTATAATGTTATTATACATGGTAGGATAATGAAATTGATGAATGAAAGAGATTTTGTATGATGTTACATTATATTTCTTATACACTCTGGTAAAATACTGAAACTTAATAATAAATAATTACTTGCTAAAAATAAAGGTTTGCTATCCCTGGAATTAATTATGGCAACTGCCAGGGTTGAGAACCAATAATTTATTAGCATCTTTTTAATAATATGTATTCATTTATTTCTCCATCAAATCTCTTTGGTTCTTCTGAATTAAGGTTCAGATTCAGCTGACAAACTTGGAAATGCTCAAGTCAATTTTAAGTAGTGGGATTCTTGCTACCATTAAGATTTGGCAACATTTTAAGCAACGTGAATTGGTCAATAAGTTTGACTAAATATTAACCTTATAGAGTTTGAGATAATTTAAGGTGATTACAAATTCCAAAAATTGTAGATTGTATGTAAGTAATCCATCATCAATGCTGGTTTCAGGTCTGTTATGATGAACCCTAACACAAATGTTATTCACCTTTCATGGAGTTTTACAATTTTTTTCCTGAGATTGTAAGCTCCAAATAAATTTTAAAACCAAGACAATATTATTATTTTAGTAATATAAAGGTCTTTAGGAAACTCTCAATACTTGTTGCCCGTGCTTTCTTCCACATCACTTCCTGCACCATTCTCAGTTAGTAATCTTCTTTCATGCATATGGTGCCATTTGAACATAATGAAGGGATCAGGATCATGTAAATAGAAGGGAAGGCCTTATGGCCTGCCTTCCATTGACGTGATGCTGATGGTTTATGGCTTATTGGTAACTCTCTCATACTCATTTTGCTCATTTGCACTTGACCCAGTTTTGACCATTATTTTTGGCATATTTTTAGTCCTTAATAATTGATTAAACATATGGCAATGGTGCACCAGACAAAAATCTATAGTTTTCACCAATTTATTTCATTGTGAAACATTTGGTACTTAAGTTCAAAAGTGCATTTTGAATTTTGATTGCTTCTATTTTGTGTTAGTGGCTTTTTGGGGACTATTTTAATTTGCCCATTTTGCTTTAACATAACATTGAAATTCACCAAAAAATAGTCAAAGCCACTGATTCTTATGAATTATGTTTTAGGCAAAGAATGAAATCACCATCACACCTGTAAGTGGAACTCAACCTTCAGTGTTGAAGCAACAACAACAACAGCAGCAACCACCAATTATAAACAGGCCTGTAAAGGAAGAACCTGCGGCTCATATGGTACTTATGTAGTTTATGGCCTCAATAACTAAGATTATGTATTACTTTTGCTAATGAAATTCTTATTTTGTAATTTCACTTTATGTTGTAGATAATGAGATACTTTATATACATAATAGATGCTGAAATACACTTTATAATACATATGTAACAACTTTCACGTCTTGCTTACAAGGTTACTAATGTACCCCAATCGAGACTATGTGTTTTTTGATTTTCACCAAACCTACCTATCCTATAACCTCCTTCCCTCAATCACATCACTTAACTTAATTCTGAGATAAATCTTTCATTTAATTTATATTTTATGTTTATTAAAATCTAAAACTTTATTAAGTGAAGAATACAAAAGGCATAAGATATGCACAATGAATTAGTTAATAATTTCGCATACCTATTAGCTTTGTTGGTATATTAAAGGAAGAATAATTTAGTCTTTGATAAAGAATTGAATGAATGACTGGTTTAATTATAGAATCCACACATTGTACTCTCTCTTTTCATGTGTGTCAAAAATATATGATGAAGTGATTGCATTTATATTTAAAGAGATTACTACCATGCTCAAATATATGCTTCACCATTTGTTAGAGCTTCAACTTATTCATAGCACTATTCTCTACATCATAATCTTGTCACCTTTGTTTTATAGTAGAGTCCAGCTGCAAGCAATTCTCATCATAAGTCCCTTGTTAGGGCTTTTATTTTGATATCTCTGTATGATAATTTGTTTTCTCTAGCCATAAAATTTGTGTTTGGCTAAAGATAGTATCTCCAACCTCATTAGTGACAGAATACAACTTTCCGTGCATTGGTTGTATTGCTAATGATAGAACATCTTTTATTGCTATCCTCCAACTAAAGTTTAGTATTTGATCTCCTCTCACCTCCCCTGTTTGCCATTAACATGAAGTGGAGAGAAAATAAAACAGTTTTAAAATCCATATTTTCCTCTATCTCTTTAAAGTGTTACACTTTATATTGAAGTTTTCTTTGGTGCAGCACAAAAATGTTTTATTTCCAATATTTTTGCTTTGATCATACAAAGACTTCTTTCGATCTTCTTTTTTTGTCAACATTTTCCAAGAGCACAGACTTTTCCTCTAGAAATAAAACTAACTGCTGAGAAATTGTTAATAACAAATGCCAACCATTTGATTGCTCTTATTAAATAACTATTGACAAAGAGAGAATTATTTTCCTCTCTCTAAAGTATAGTGTTAACTCAAGTTTCCCCTGAATAGCTGAGATGTTTTAATGTATTTTTGTATGTATTAAATGATTAATAAGCTAATCATTGCTTAATAAATATGCATGGTACAATTGTTGGGAAGAAAATTGCATGTGCACATATTTTTGGGGACGAGTCTCTATAGCATTAGGCAATGAGCAAGGATATGTGATGGTCCATTAACTATTTAGCATGCTTAAAGGGAGAAATTTGTGTGGGAGTGTGAGTGATTTTTGCAACAATACTCAGAAAATACAACAAAAAGACTGATCATAAACAGTTTTGCTGTTAAGCTAACATTTGCATCACTAACATATGTTGTGGTATGGCAGGCAATACAAATTCAAAAAAGTTTTTCTTTGCTCTGTTCCTTTTTTTATTGAGTGAGGATATGCAATTTCGGTGGTATTGATGAATTACATTAACAGTGGTTAACATTAAGGCTAAGTGTATATGATAATAAAAGTATGAAATTTTGTGTGAAAAAGTGTGTGTTTGATGCATGTTATACAACAGTTGGATTAATCAGAAAGTGTACCTCCGTAGAGGGCAATAAAATTTAAATGTTAATTTCAGCAAGTGATACTCACTCGTTAATGACATTATTTAAAAGCACATTTTCTCCCCAACTGAGCTTGCAAGAAATGAAAAATGTTATGCCTGTTGCTAAAAATTACATTTGTTACGATACCAATTACCTGTTGATAATTCTTTGAACCCAGCACATTTTTGATTCTGAGAACTCAGCGATTGATTGTTCCTTTCTCTCTCTAAAGGAGGAGGAGCAAGATGACAGCACAGATCGCCTGGTGATTGATGAGTCTATAGCAGGCTCTGAGGGCGATGGGAGGCGTCAGCAGAGACAGCGCACAGCACCACTAGCTACGGCATCAGCAATTGTGCCCGAGACGCAGGAAGGCATGGCAGATGAGGAGGAGGTGGAAGAAGAGGAAGTTGCCATGGAGGAAGAGGATGGTGATGGGATGGAGGAGGAGGAGGGGGCCATGGACGAAGAGGAGGATGAGGTGGAGGAGGGACCTGTCCCAGAATGCCAAGGGTGCCACAGCAGGGCTGCACAGTTTGTTTGTGCGGGTTGCGGCAACCAGTGGTACTGCAGTCGAGATTGTCAGGTAGGTTTAGCATTGCCTGCCTGCATGTTGTGCTGATGCCATGATTGTAAAGGATGTTTTAAGGCGAAACTTAACACCAAATTAACTACATTTACATCATTGCATCTTTTGTTGCATACCAGTGTTTCTTTTAATTTAATTTATTTATTTTTTGTTTTACAATTGCCCACACAGCACTAAGTGGCCATTTTACGGTGGACAGCGTATCAATATTTTTTATAACGAAGATGAAACAGACATCCATGCCCTAGGTGGAGAATGAAAAATTCACCTAGCTTGGATTTGAACCCACAATCTTCAGGTTGGCAGACGAGTATGTTACCCTGCTGTCACCAAGACTTCATTCTTGTTTAAAATATAAATGATTATATATTTATGTATATAATTATAATTATTTCATATTAGTCTAAAACTCTAGTTGCAGGAAAATGTGTATGAGATTCGGTGAGAAATATCTTAGAACTGACTTCTCCTTGGAGTGTTTCAGAAATTCCTGTATAATTCTTTTATTGAAAGGCCATTGGAGCTTGTAATACACAGTCTCAGTAGGAGGCACTGGCACTACAGTGGAAAGAAGAGTTGCCCCCTTTAGAATACACCATCAAAAGAACATTTCACAGCCATTTAGGACCTGTTCTCCAGATGATAGCTGGTTCCTAATTGGCTGTGTGGTATGCTCTCTCCCATTCATCTCACATTTGAATACCTTGATTAGATCTTCCCTTGTTCACCAGTTTTATGTGAATTAGGAAATTTTTAATGGAAACAGGACAGTAATTCCGTACCCTCCATTAATAAACCTAAACTACAACTATTTTAACTTTAATCAGTTGCAATAACTATGCATAGTAAATGGATTTCTTAGGACCTGCCAATTTCAGTCATGACCATCCTTAAAATTGCAATGAGACTTTAAAGTAATTAGTTGAAGCTGTTGCATATTTGTATTAAAGACTGATTCTTACCATTTATATAATTTAAAAGCTATTTAAAATTACTAATATGGTTTCATCATCTTTTTAATGAACCATTAAGATTCACTACTTCTTAATCTTTTGTGTTCCCAGATCAATAGTTACTGCAGTAGTTTCCAAATGCTATTCAATGCAATGTTAAATTCCATAATTTTAACATAGACCATGAACAGATTAATTAGATGAAATTTATTGTTTCAGACATACTTTTATGGACTCTATTCATTATGAAGTGATATAAAACTTGGTTATTCCAAAGTAGCTCTGTGGAATAACCTAATTTCATAAGTATTTCATAAATTTCAAATATGTAATTTCATAAGATTAATCGTTTGATATATACCTTTAAGTTACCACTGCTATATAGTGATAATGAATGGCAATAATAGTTATAATGACATTTATTCCCATATTTTCAAGATGAATTCTTCTTTTTTTAGAGTAATTCTCTGGTTATTTGGTATAGATTTAATACATCTGTGCATTAAATAGATTTATTTCTCCTCTTAATATTGAGTTGGTCTCTGTATGAATTCAAAAAGCTATGATCCCAGTAATATTCTTCTTCCACCTCCTCCTAATTCAAAAATATGAAAGCAATTCTGTAGATAACACTAGAAAGACTTCATATGTGTAATTTTGCAGGATGTTAGGGCAAAATTTATAGAGATATTCATACCACCACAAGTCATAAAAATATGAAATCTATTAGTAATGATTCAGAAATATGTAATAAATTTTCTTTTACCAAAAACAGCCTTTGGAGTAGAAATTGAATGAGCTAATATCCTTAAAAGCCTTCTGAGGCCTTTAGTGACTCAATAGTGATAACTCCCAATCCTATTTCATCATATTGGCAAATTAATTCTGTTTTGGGAAAGTTTTCCGACCCACCCTGGTCATATCCCTATGTAAAATTCACTGAGGAGTCCGTCACTTGGTGGAAAGTAAATATGGTGTGCAGATTTGGATATATTTTTGTGTGAAATATTTTAACTTTGCTCAATCGAATTTCCACTGCCCCACTTGGAAGGAAAAGGGCAAAGTGGATTATAAGGGCTGTCCCTGATTACAAGAAAATGCTGTACCTGCTAAACACTTATTGGCACTTGAAAGGAAGAATGCCATACCTACTTTTCTCCTCCAGGCAGTCATCATGAAAGAATGAGGCTGCTGCAGCTAAAGGGGAAAAATATAGAATGTCAGGGAAATTTATTTCAAAATCTAAAAGTGGCAATAAAATGAATTTTATTTTTTTATCGTGAAAAAAGGATATGAAAATACAGACACTTGAATTTAGTTCTAAATAAATATAATTGGAAACAGGCCACACAAGCAAAGGAAATTGCACAGTGCATGTGATCATTATCATGATACAAGAGGCTTTACACATTCAAGTCAACTTTACTGGAAGTTTGCTGAAATATCAATTGTACTATCAAACTACTTGAACTATCGAAATCTCAGTGAAATTAATGTTTTTTCAGAAGCTTTTTTGACTTTAGAAGGGCATAGTTTGTTTTCATAATTACTTCCATACTGTTTTACATTTTATTCCATAGTTTTTAATTAAAAACCCTGAGCACTGTTACAGAAATTAAACTTGACACTCATTTTTCTTCAACATCCTTTTCAATCTTTTATGGCTTCCGGCATAACCCTCAAACTTATAGTTTTTTTATAACCGACTATCAGAGAAGGAGCTATGGTAAAGATGTGATACTTTTTTTTTGCTTTTCACCAATTATTCTTCGTATCATTAAACATTAACTGAATGCCTTGAAAAAGTATTTTACTTTACTTGGTGTGCTAGCTTATTTAATTTAAAATACCTCTTGAATTGTTTTACAATTGCTAATACTATATCCTTTTTGGAAATGTAGTTTTTTCAACATTGAATATTTAAAAATCACAATATCATCATTCCTTAATAAAAATGGTTGGAAGTTATTGTATTGTAATAATGGCAATGTTGTAACTCGCAATTGCATCACCAAGTCACATTCTAACTATTCTCAAATGCTGTAGGTATACATCATCTGGAATGGAACCTTTTAAAATTATGAATTTAAATATATCACATTGGAAGATTATACTTATACAGTGGTACCTTGATCAATGATGGCCTTAGTTAAAGATGTACTTGGTTAATGACGAGTTCTTGTGAGCAGAAAATGTCTTGGGTAATGACACAGACTTTGGCTTATGATGCCTCATTGATTGGTGGTGAATTTCAATGAAACATGACCCCCCTTATCAGGAAAATACCCGATTATAGGTAAATATGTGTAATAGTTTGTAGAAAATCACATTTAAATTCTATAAGATATTCATGCCTACAAAGCTGCAAAGAGCTCCTTTTGCTCCAGCTCAGAAAAATTTTCATTTTCCACCTGATGATGGAATATTATTATATCACCGGTGGATATTAATTTTATATTTTACTGATTTATTTCCAGGCTGGTACAGTTTTTCTCCGAATAGAGTGCATTATTTTCTTCACCAATGTCTAACTTTGGCAATCATGTTTGATTAGCATTATGGTCATGGGGAGGAGCCGGAAAGAATTAATTGATTACCATTATTACACATGTTAAATTGCACCTTGGATAACAACGGTTTTGGTTAACGATGATAATCCTGGAACGGATTACCATCGTTAACCAAGGTACCACTTTATATAATTAAAAGCAATAATACTCTGGTTTACAATTGTGAAGATATTTTGATGTGTGTATACTGAAACAAATCTCAAAAGTTTACATCTTTATAAGACAATTTAATTTGCATTCTTTGATTAACCTTCAGCAGCTTATTGCCACTTATCCTGATTTCTCAGTTCAAATTTCCTGCAAAGAGGGCCGAAGTCACATGGTATCTATTTCCTCACTATTCTGATGAAAATTACAATCGTCACTCATTGGCTCTACAACTTTTCAAGATGACAAATACTATGCAAAATAAAACTAAAAAAAGTTTTAGCAGAATTATGCTATCAAGAGGAAAACATAGTACAGTAAATGAAGCACTTGGCCAATATTTTACTTCGTTAAATTAGATTTATCATAAAATGGAGGTTTTTTAATGATAGGTATTCACTAATGTGATTACATAGGAAGTTGGCCAGGGCCATAGCATTCGTTTGTTAAACTATTTTTCATTAGGGGGAGGTTTATTTTTTACTGTAAATATTAAAATTCTGTTTGAGCTCAAGTTTTAATCAGCATGTCAACTTACATAATGTTCATGTCACTGGTAACAATTTTCTTAAATTGGACTGTAAAAACCTCAATTCTGTTATGGCATAAACCTAAAAAATATAGGCACATTGGATTCAGTGCAACATTATAATGGATGCATATTAGTTTTCCATTGATGAGGGAAATCAATTCAGTCATGATATTACCCTTAGGTTATTACAACAGTAAATTAAAATACTCATTACACTGCAACATTTACAAGAAAAGCTATCTTATATGCAGAAAAAATTCCTTTCTCTTACCTGAAGAGTATTTGGGGTTTCTGAATGTAATTTTAAATTCTTGAAACAAGATTCAAATAAGATTTTTCACAATGGGCCATAGAGCTAAAGGTATTGACTGGAATTGTTCAAGTGAAAGCAAAAGAATTAACTCTGAATTTTTAAATTCAGAAGACAGAATTTAAAACTAGTCAATCTTGGGTAAAATGGTTCATTGGTTATAAAGCTCTTCACCAGCAAACTTCACTTTGCTAAAGCTCCCGTCGAATTTTTAAGAGAAAAAAATTCATTGAAATCTATTTTTTCTTTATGGAGTTAGAAAAAAGTTTTACTGCAAGACTAAAAATTGTGGATACTCAAGTTTAAACTTCTGTTACAAGACAATGGTAACATCAACATAATTAATAACAAATTTTATCTTGCTTTATGATATGTATTGTATGGTAAAAGGCAAAATGTTTTAATGATAAATAATTCAATGTTTTTTGTAATTAATAATCCCCAAAAAATCTTTAAAAACATTGTAGTCAAGTTGGTCTGAACCTCATTGGTTAGTTAGTTTATTGTTAAATATATGAATTAGGTATTATGGCAGATTAACCATAAGAAGTAGAGATTACCATTTCATTTGATTATGTTTATTATTGTTATTTTCTCTTGTGTTTTGATAAAATGTATGTTATAAAATTCAAAATTAGTATACTGTGATGTATCACCAGAAATGTCTTATTAATTACTTTAATTTTAATTGCTGAACAGATTGCAACTGATTAAGTTGAAAAGGTTTTTTTATATCACATATATCCAGAAAATGTGGTCTACTTATTTGTGAAACTTTCAAATAGGTGCCATCTTTATAAACAAGAATCCTTCTTCAGAGGAAAAGTGTCAGTATAATTCATTTGTGAAACTTCCCAGTACAAGCTTCTATTCAAAATGCTCTGCAATTGACTGATTCCACAAAGATGTATTCAATCGTAACATATGTTTATGTGCTCTTGTGTATAGGAGAATTATTTTTCTTCCTTTTGAGCTAAAACTACAAAGCAATTATAATTTTTCTTATTGTAAAGTGTCAACAATAGTCCAATGCCAAATAAGATTTTTCTCTCTTGAAGCATTTTAAGTATTAAATTTATTTATGATTGGTTTTATTTGATTAACTATTGCTGGAAGTTTTTCTCACCTATAAATAGCATCATCCATTTTATTGGAACAACACACTAAATGCTAGCATTATCTGTGTCATCATCATTAATTCAATCCGAAGATTGGTTGACTGCAGCCCTCCATCCTTTCCTATCTAGTGCTAGCACTCTTACTCATTGGTATGTCTTCCTTCTAACGTCTCTAATAATTTGCCCTATATATTTGTCCCTCAGCCTTCCACGAGGGGCCCTCCCCTCCATTTTTCCTTATATTCTTCATGATCCCATTATGCCTCAGGGTATGTCCTATCCACCTTATTCTTCTTGTTTTTATTGGGCCCCACAATGCCTTAGTTTCCTCCGCTCTTCTGTACAATTCCTCATTCCTAACTCTGCCCGTTCACGTGACTTTCAGCATTCTCCTCCAGCACCATGTCTCGAAGGCTTCTATTCTTCTTTTTCCAATATGTCTCTGATCCATAGAATGCCATGCTCCATACGAATGTTTTCACATATTGCTTCCTTGTTTGGAGTGATATTTTT
>WURS02058195.1:0-10756 GCA_011762765.2 Rhinocypha anisoptera | reverse complement strand
TTCACCTCTATATTTCCTCCATCTATTATATTCTTAGCGAACCCAATCATGCCTCAGGGTGTGTGTCTTTTCCACCTTATTCTTCTCTTCCTTATCGTACTCCGCATTGACTTAGCTTCCTAGAGAGGGGCAAGTAATGGTTTTCATTCAAAAATCTTCCACCCCTCAGTTACGAAGGTTGCCGGTTGCGATAGTTATACGTATATTTTGTATAATTAGCAGGAAATTACCGCCTTTATAGTTTTACTATAGCTACACTATCTTGCGAACACTAGTGAAAAATCATTTGAAAATATATGCTCACCAAATATTTTTAAAAAATCAGGATCTTATTTTAACCGAATGAAATGGTCGAATAAATAGGCGTACTTAACGAATAAAATTATCAAAGTTTAAACGGCGCCTCCACAAAAGTGGCATGATAACGCGATAAACATGAAAATACGCTCCCAAAAATCCATGCCGTAAGCGCGAAGGAACCGGATAATCCACGGCCGAACTTTTGGATACCAAACCTTACTAAACCAAGTGGCTTGTTGAAATTCACTCTTCATGGTAATAAGGGGGAAGAGGGAGTTTTTTCCACGTGACATGGCGCCTCCGGTTTCGCCAGGAAGATCTGGTGTACCCAGAAAATCAATGAGTTCAGGTATGGCTGGAAATGTACAGATGTGTAACCTGGATTTGAATTCTAGTCTCCCTTTCAGCATTGAAGCACTCCTACCACTAGGCTACAACAACCTCAGTGAATGCATAAAAAAGATAAAATTCACTGAGGAAGCCGTCACTTGGAGGAATCTTGTGATAGAGAACGCTACTTGGGGAGAGCACGCCGGCTTAATCTGGGTGCCAGCGCGCTCGTCGGCTAGAAAAAATGTTACGGGTCAGAGTCTCGGTTTGGGGAATGGGTGTTGTGTTTGTTCTAATGGGTTCTTTTTATGGTTATAAGGAGGTGCTAGGAGGAGCATGGCCGTCGATGCATCCTATAAACAAAAACACTACTACTTTTTTTGGGTGTTTTTTGTCCTTATGCTGGATTGTGTTGTTTACATGGTGGTCAGTAGATGCAACTGAAAAAACTACTAAAACTTGAGTGTAATAGGGTGTCGATCGTAGTAGTCATTACTTGGTGGAACTTTTTCATGATCATAAAGGCAAAACTTTAAAAGAGAACAAAAAACTTTGCTGTTTCGTAAAAAAAAAACAATTTAGTGGAACGTTTTTGTTAAACCTATTATCACGGGGTATAGTTTTTGATGGGGCTCCTAAGGAAGGGAAAAAATGTTTTGTCAAATGTCGTGACCTTTAGTCTTTTTCCTCGGTGGCAGCGAGGCTATGAGCACTATTTTACTCCACGAACCCCCTCCTGTCGAAACGATTGGTGGACAGGCCGACAAGATTGGGCTGATCGTTCTCGAAATGTGTTCGCACGGATGGCAAAATCACGAAATCCACGCATTCCTCCTGGGGCTCTCCTCTCGAAAATTGAGAGTAGAACAATCTTGATTCAGCGGGAGGGCGAGGACGTCTAAATATTTACTTATCACAACACATTTTCTACAGTCGCACTGCGGAGGTGACTGTTAGGCAGAGGGACACGGAAAGAGAGAGAGAGAGAGGTGGAGAGGGAACGGATAATAATAACAATAATAAAATGTCTCCATTAATGGAGCGAGATTGAGACTAAATAATCCCTTCATAACTTAAGAATAGTTGACTGTTATTCTCGAAGAAAAAATCCAGTGAAGGAAAACGGCCACACAAGAAGAGAGGGGGGTGTGAAAAAATCTGCCAAAACCTCCTGATAGAATAGATACTGAGTGCAATGATTTTGTAAATAGTTATAGAAACGTACATATATATTATATACGCGTACATACACATATACGCACACAAACTCACATACCGATATAATAAAAATAATACGAGTAGATAATAATAATGATACCTATGTACAAAAATGCCCTGCTATGTAGCATAAAAATTATAAATATACAATAATAAAAAAAAACATAGACAGACTTACATTCGCACGAGAGAGACGAGGATAAAGAGGAGGAGAGAGAGAGGCGCCGAGAGATGCATTTTGAACCATCCCGATCTCTCCATCTCCCTCCCCAATCCTCCTGCCTTCCAATCCTTTTCTTTTTTTTTCTACTCTTCGATCCTTTCCCGTCGAGCCCTTCATTTCGACGAGGACATTCACATTTCTCTTGCCGAGTCAACGCTTCAAAAATGAAAGAGAGAGAGAAAAAAACAATGCAATGCAACGAAAAAAAATGTCCATCTAGGAGTTTAATTGATCTAATGAGCCTCTTCGCAGCATCTCGGGGTTATTGTTTGGGTCTCCTCCCCCCCATCACCACCACCCTCTGACCCCTAAGAGGGAGGTGGTCGACCACTAGTCTTCCATCCGACGTCGCTTCTTTGTTTTTTTTTGTTGTTCTTTCGTTCGCGTCGGTAAGCTGTCATCGCGGCAGACGCAAGAGTATTTTTCCTCCTTGACTGTAAAAGGGCGGAGAGGAACCTCAAGTGATCCAACGGGGGTTTAAAAAAAATGTGGATAGGTGGTAACGGTCTCCATCGCTTAAATTTATTAATCGGATAAAGGTTTCTTTTTTTTTACTCTTTGCATCTGAATCCGCTGGCCCATACGACGGCCACTAATAAAAGGGGCTCAATGGACGGTGGATTTTTTTCTCTCTCTCTCTATCCTCGCCCTGTTGAACTTACATCCGCCAGGTCATGAGTTGACTCTCATATTTATTTATTTTAAATACAGTGCAATTTAGGTAACAGCTAGGTGGCAAGGAAAGGTTTGGCCCTCAGATATGAAAATATACACAGTAAATATATATAGTGAATGAATAATCTACAGCAATACAGCAATAGAAGAATAAAGAGATTACATTATAATACATTTCAAGGTTACATCCGATTTTAAAGCTATAAAATCCCTTGCGAAAACATTTGAGATTTTCGAAAAAAGGCTTGAAAACTTCTTCAGGGAGCTCATGTCATTCTATGATATACGAGGTTGTGTTATATTTTGAGCCAACAACCTGGCCTTCAATTTTAGGCCACCTTTGCAATGGTAACAGCGTATTCAACTCGGTATATTGTGTACATATATATCGAGTTGAATTAACTTATTGTCATGAATTTTTGTCAATCAAGAATTGTCACCAATTTGGAATACCGTTAACATATATGGAATTAATAATAATAAAAACTATGGAACATTGATGCAAAAACATACGTCACAAATAAACTTTTATTTCCGATTTTCAGGTGGTATTACCATTGTCTTCTAAAAAAAAAAGCTTCTCCACTCTTTACCTAAAAGAAGTTGATACGAAAATTTGGAAATATATGTGTTTCTTATATTTGTTCTCTGTTTATGTTGCAATTGAGGTTGATGGAAATTCAGAGATTCATTTTCACAGTCACATTTTTAGTTAGTCTTTTAATATGTATTATCCCCTTCCTGATTTTCTGATATTTATCATGCTTTTCCGTCAGTTGGTGTTTGTGAATGAGTGAATATGTGGTGGGTGCATAAATGTATCTGTGTGGATGTGAATATATATATATATATACACGCACACATATAATTTGCATATTTAACAGAAATGAGAATATTTTCTTGTGCCTTTATGCACATATATATATTTATCATTCTTGGAGGTTTCCATAACTTTCAAGAGGCGTCAAGAAAACAGAATTTTTCGGGTTTGCATATAGCTTTTCCGTCCTTTCATCACGAAAAACGAGTTGTTCAGCTGCGCGCTCTTTCTCTCTGAAATTACTCGCCACGTAAATTGTAGGAATTAACCGTAGCATAATTAAGTTTCCAGTCACTTCTTAGTGTCTCTCTTCCTTTTCTGCCAAGAGAAGGCGGATCTCAGCTATCAAGAAAGAACGTTGCTTCAATATTATAATAGGAGTTACATATTTTCATTCGAATGCTGAAACTCAAAGTATAGTCCTAATCGGATTTCTTTTATATATCGTATCTATAAGGTGAAAGTTTAAATTCAATTTTTTCTTGCTTACACACGTTTATTTATTTCATAAAAATTACTATAAGAGTATAAGGCTTTACAGTGAGTTTTATTGTATATTTTTGTCCAGTTACGTAAATAATTTCAATTAACTTCTAACTCTTTTCTTTGATTTCCCTTTTGAAACTTTTATACTAATGGATACTGCATACAAATCAGAAATTTCTTTCAGGATTAGTCAAAGAAAATTATTGAAAATTAAATGTAAATTAAAAGAATTTTTCCAGTTTATAAAGACGTGATTTTACTGCTTAAAGATTTTTTTAAACCTTTTGAACAAATTTATCATGTGTCTGTAAAGGTCTTATAAGCACAAAAACGCTATCCTATATCGTATAAACTCTTGGAGCAAGAGACTTCACTGCTGAAGCGACATATAATCTAAACACCGAATCTATCCAAGGGCAAAGGAGTCAGTGCGTAAGCCATTGCAGTTAGTCTTTTGCCACAATAAAAAAATATGAAACTTCTAGCTAACTCAAAAGCGTATTTCCCGGTAAAAATCAATTTAAAATGTATCAAGCGAACGTTAAAACAAGAATACACGATTATTATATTAATGTTTACCGAGATTATCAATGGCAGTTTTATTTCATGAACAATAATTCTTGAAAAAAACATCCTCTTAATATCTATTTATTCTTATCTGAATTAAAATAAGCTATGGATAGCTAAATAAATTGAAAAGTAGTCTATAATATTGTTTTCATAGTGTTAAGAAATTCTCACATACTTGTGTTTTTTCTTTATTAGAATGGACATGGTGTTAAAAATGTTAGTGGATTGTAGATTCAACTTTTTTTTAGTGTTTGTCCTGGCTTCGTCATTATTCTGGTTTCCTATGTATTTTATAACCTTTATCCATAGTATTTTTTTCCTTTATATCCTCTTTTATATGCTCTTCTCTTATTTCTCTTTGAGGGACCCTCTCTTGTGCTATAGCTTATATTTTATTTTTTTAGTAGTCTTAGGTTTCAAGTTTTTGAGGGAATTCTACACGGAATATTGCTAGAACAATGTATTGTTATTCACCTTTCTCGGGAATTTTATTTATCATAAAAACCTACAAGACCTACGAGTGCAAAAATATGAAATCAAAAGTTATGCGATGTCCCGACAGTTATTCACTTGATAGATGCTATATCAAATAGAGGAAGCTTTATAACAGACGATATAATTTAGTACTAAGGTTATAATTGACAAAATTATTAATATTCCGCTTTAGGTTCCCTTCATTTTCTATTACATTTCTTATGCTTGACATTCTATGTCTTTTCTACCTCTTACCACTATGTTCAACGTCCCTTCAACTCATAATATTTTTAATATCTGCTTCTCACAATTCCAAGCCGCCCGCCTTTTTCTGAAAACTATAAATTCCGCCGAAAGTAATCTACTCTTAAAGTAATCTTATTTAATTTTTCTCAATATTCCACTATCTCGCCGCCTAGAATAATAAGGTCTAAATATAAACCGAGGGACCCAGTTTCCGTGCAGTACAGCTTCTCCACGTGTTCTTCTCATATCTCCCGAACCTCCCTTGGTTCTTTAAGAGCATTCCGCCCTTATTTATGTCGGGTTTAGTCCACATTTCCTTACCTTAGACACTTACCTTTTACCACTTAGGATAGCGCACCTATTTCAATCTATCTTTGTAATTTATCTGTACACTCTGTTCTAAACTTTCTTCGATTTATTCTCTTTTGTCTCAGTTTATTCTTCTTTTTTGATTATTTTTCCGTACACTCCTTAAATTATTTCATTGATTTTCCTTGTGACTTATCTACTTATTTAATTAACCCTCCTCCAATGTATCCCAATTTTAACATGCCTATTCCAAATGCGGAATATGAAATAGGTAAAAATTTATTTTTATCTCGCATCAAAACCAATGGGTTCTTATTTATTTTGTGTAATATCCACATATTCTTCTAATGGATTATGTATACGTATATGCTTCCTAATAGGTTTGATGCTGATGTGACGCCCATTTTTTAATTATCTGAATATGTTTGTTCCTATCCCATCTATATTATAAATGAATTGTCCATTCTAGCTATTTTTTCCCAGAACTTCAAAGAACCAGATTTAATTTTAATCACCATTTCCTTTGCTTAATCCAAGATTTTATTTCGATCGCATTAGTTTCTCACTATATGTGGGGTCCTTCTTGATATATATTAACGCCATCGGCATGTAACTTTATCAGCCGCTAACATGCGATTAGGTCATGAATTTTTATCAAGGAACATTGACGACTTATCTCATTTCCTTATTGTGCGCCTCATGTTTTATTTTTCACCGATGCACTCAACCATGTATAAATTTGAAAGTCTCTTCGTAATTTTTTCATCAAATAGGAATCTCAGTTTTTTCATCAATTCACTGAAGAAGATTTTGCGGCAGACTTTGCTAAAAAGAAATCAGAATCATGGGAATTTGAACAGGACACTGGCTTGTTCGCCGTATGCCGGACGTGCCTGAGTCGGGAGGTAATTACTCGCTCTGCCCCCTTAAAAGTCTAAGAATCTCAAGGTTCCTGGACGCTAATGAGTTTTAAGAGTTGCAAGCGATGCCAATACCAATCAACCCCCCCCGCCCGTTACGGTCGACGGATCTTAACCGATCATAAACATAGCCATTCGTGAACTCAGAATCACCAGCCACCAGGTATAGGCCGTGTCTTTCGCGCCGTGGAGGAAAATCCCTGTATATGCCCACAGATGTTGGAGCTTTGTTCAAAAAAATTTAAAGCTCACTTTAAAAAATTATTCCTCTGACAATCGTATTTCTAATAACTCCTCTACTGACTCCTCCATACTCCAATAACCGTTAACTCAGGAAATGATATGGCACCGTAGCAAAATAATTCGACTCTACAGTGTTTGCAAGGAAAAAAAAGATAACTGCATACTTGCTCAGGAAACTCATTGTACTCGAATCCTCGTATAACAGTGTGCTTAAGAGTAATTGGATTCAAATTAACCTGCATCTACGAAATATCCTGCAAGTCAATGCAATGGCTTGTGGGAGAGGATGAGCTCATAACAGGCACACATTACTACGTGCACATATTCAAAATTATCCACAACACAAACAACTTTTATGCAAAAACTTTCAACGACTAGTTAATATTTTATTCATACTGGGGCAGTCCTATAAATTATAGGATCATTCAGGACGCTTCAAAGATAATTTAAAAATTCACAAACTATACCCTATGCGTAGGCTATCGTAACTATTTCTTTCTCTAATGGCACGAAGAAAAAAATTGCTTTTTAAATTTAAAATATTACACTTTAAATCATATTTTAAATCTGTTATTTAGTCTATCACCCTGGTTTTATATTCCTGGTACAATCTTCTGTAATAAAACGGGGCTTTAAACGCGTCTTTAACCAGAGAAATAAGATTACGTCCTATGTATTTTTCCACTAAAATTTTTATTTCGGCGCAACTATTTTCGACGCTACGCCGTCACCTTCAGGTACCTGAAGATGACGCCGTAGCTTATCTTCTTTCTCAGAAATGGATTTCAACATAGTTCAGCCTGAAAATATCGAAGGATGTCTTTAACCTCTTTACTGACATGATCTGCTTCATTGAATTAATTAACGGATCATTCTCAGTGATAAAAGACACTCAAATTTACACAATAAACTAAACCTGTATTTCAACCTACTATCAGCGAGTGACTGCCAACCTAATTCCTCCAATAACATTGTTACGCTGATCATAACAACCATTCACAAATCTAGTTCAACTGTGTTCATTCGATTTTATTCCAGGGATATCCCTACCTCATGTGGGATCCATACACTCGCAGCATACTCTGGGTGTGGCCTGGCAAACGTAAAATAACATACATAGCGTACTTCTACTCTCTCTTAACCTTTTTATAATTTGGAACTTTTTTTATTTTCTTTTCTGTAAATTTCTCGAATATATATTTCCCCCACTATGTTTTTAGTTATGGTAATACCGAATATTTATCAGTTTCTACGATTGTTATTTGGTTTTATTTGTACTGTACGATTTATCGAGTACAGTGCTCTTTTTTTTAGAAAATTCATCGCCCACATTTTTTCAAATTGAAATCTCAACCGTTGTGTTGTCGGCAAAGAGGCAAACATTACTGGTAAGATGTTTGTACTGTATTAACCTTAGAGGGTCGGATACGACGCCTGACATCATTGTCTATCAGATGTAACTAATTAAATCCTTATTAAATCTCATATGTTAATGGTTTTGAGACTTGACATGCACAGTACCCACTCAGTTTTAGATCTGAATGTGCTGGTTTTAATTCACCGAGAATTTTTACCTGGAGGGTGAATATGTTTATGCCGCGTACTCAAAAGTTTTCATGGAGGGAATGCCAAAAAGAAATGAACCTTCTACATCGGGCATGTGTGAATCCGGTGGCTGATATTTGACAACGCCTCTCCCATAACGACCCAAAGGAGTTTTTGGAGAATCAAAGTGTGACTGTGCTAAGCGTACTTCGTTTTTCACTTAGCGTCCGCCGTTTATTTTTCCCATTAAAAAACAAATACCGTATGAAGTACGGTCTATTCAGTGCTATTACGAATAACCAGCATTCCGTGGAGAAGTGTATTAAACGCCGTTAAAAGGGACTGTACAAGAGTCACGCAAAAGTGGCATGACCGGGCAAATCAATTTTTTTGGAGTATGGACACATGTATGCCAAAGATTAAACGATAAAATCTTAGTTCGATAGAATTCGGCTCTACTTGGAGAAGCCACATTAGGAATAGGGGAAATTATACTTCTTCGGTTTCACAACGAGAATAGACAACGTATAATTTCCCACACCGATGAAAATTTATTTCTTTCACGCTCATACTTTTGATAAATCCTATGTTATAAATTGACGGACACGTGTTCTAAGCGCAGAATATCAGTGCTGATTATAAGATGACAGCGGTTGAATAGTTATCCCTCTCTTCAATTGTATTTTGACTCCGCAAACAATTTAAACACACCACCCGATCTATCTGACAGCACCAGGAAATCTCCTTAGGCTTGGCTTTCGCTGTCGCAATCTCTATGTGATTCGGTCGATCGAAAATGAAATGTAGTCTGGCGACGGTAAATTGGGAGATATTGTAGAACAAGGGGAAGCAAAATGAAAATACATTAATCTCTACAGATGTGAAGAAAGTGCTAGCGAAAACCCTCACATGGATCGCACTGTGGTATAATTCTGAAACTCGGCCCTCGAGGAAAGAGGAATATTATTATTAGAAAGTAAAGTGGCCAGTGAAGAAAACTATCAAAGAAGCGCTGGGAATGGTAGGGGAGAAGAATTAGTCGGAGAAAACATTAAGAAGTTATCGATGAGAAAACACTTGGTAATTCCTCGGGAGAAATTTTTTTGAACACTTGGTTTCGACGTTATCATCTGACGGGCGTCGTCACCATCTGGTGTTGACGTCTAATGTTGAAACCGAGAAAGATGAGAAGTGATGTATTGGCTATGAAATGAGATTGGAAGAAGAAACTTTTTGCCAATATAAGGGGTTAACTAGACACCTAGCGAGGAGGCAAACCGGTACGGTGCTAAACATCCTTATTAGTTTGAACAGTGCTCTAAATAGTGGCTTTGAACAGTACTTCATCACTGGCCCTTGGTCAATCCACACAATACACTCCCTTCCCATTGGTGGGCACCAGTTTACCGAAATATCGATAAAGGAGTATGTAGATAACCCTAATATTATATAAGAGGGCTTAGCACCGTATTGTACCTGTTTGCCTCCTAGCAAGAAGTGTCTCTTTTTCATCCCTTATATTGGCTAAACGTTTCTCTTTTCAATCTAGTCAAATCCTACGTCATGTTGTTCTTAAATATATTTCACCACCGTAATTATCAAGTGTTCTTATATTGAAAAAAGATCGTCACCATTGAATACAAGTTTTTATCTTAGCGATATGCTGGGAAAATTCCATGAAGTTACGCCTGAGACAACTAAGTTCATAAGGAGCTAATAAAAATGTATGGAAAGGATGATTTGGTCGAAGGTGATAGTAAAAAGCTTGAAGGTGATAGGTAGAATGTTAGGTAAGCGGCGTAGAGGTAGGAAAGGGACGATGGATTACTTTTACACTTAATGGCGGCTGGAGGGTGGTGGAATCGTGAAGGGATGAAGAGGGATAAATATCGTAGGGCGCGGTACGTTCTCCGTTATTTCTTCGAGTTCATAAAAAGCCTTCCTAAAACTGTAGGATTACCGATCGTCAGTAAATGTACACATCCTCGCCGCAATCAATTCGAAGCTTTAAAGAAAAAAAAATCTCGGCACGTCGGCGTTGGTCTGCGGACAAGCCGGACGGAAAGTCAGGACCGATTCGGTGAAATTGGGGACGTGCATGCGCCGACTGAGAAACTTCGTCCCTGAAGCAGGGGATTCAATGTCGTGTGCACGCGCTGCGACGGGGGATGAGTAAGGTGTGTGTGTTGGCTGGTTTGTGGTTGGGAGAAGGAATATAGTCTCCTTCTCCTCGCTCGCAAACTGCTATCATCCTTCCCTCTCTCTTCTCTCCGTATCTTCCTTCTACCCTTCGAAAAAACCCTTCTACACCCCCCACACCCACCTCTCTCAGGCAACCCTCACACCCATCGCCGCCTCCTCTCTCGCCCATATCTCCTCTCCTCCTCATCCACTTCC
>WURS02058167.1:0-10756 GCA_011762765.2 Rhinocypha anisoptera | reverse complement strand
TGAATTGGTCGGTTTCCATCAAATATTTTCAACCACATTGTGTGTTCGTCCTTTTATGTGTTCCTATCCCTTTTCTTGATTTACTATTATTTGAATGCTATATATATATATAGATATATTTATTTTGTTGTTTATAGTGGTTAACTGTTAATGGAAATTTCAAAAGTGAAAGAGTTTTGACTTTTACTGTAAAGGCACACTTTGTTTATATATTTATAATGACCATATCCCACTTCTAAATATGCACAAAAATATAAAAACATACAAAAGTATTGATACACATGTCAGAATGCCAATAAAACAACAATTTTCATTCTTTTTAAAAAATGAATTAATTAAATTTTATGTAGATATTGCTTAAAAACATAGTCAATTCTTGACAATTCTTGACATCTACATTTTTATGCTACAAGTCACCTTCTGATGTATGGCAGGGGGTGAGAACACCAACTTTCGTCTGTCAGTCCTAGTTGCTTAGGTTTTAGAAAGAGTATTATTTATTTTCTAGTAGTTATATTTATGTATTGCCCATGGAAAGAAAGAATTCCTAAATCTGCTAGTTTGAGCATCTTATCTTACTCTGTTAATGTTGTTGCACCATCCTTTATAAGTTGGGTTTTAAATAATCCACCAACTTCACTATTAAATTCAGTAGTTGTAAGTTTTAATTAATATAATCTGGTGTTAAGTCTTCTTCACTCTAATGACTCCTGAGTTCCATAACCAGAGTTGTAATAACTTAGTCATGTCATATAAGTTTTTCATGAATCTTGCTGCCCTGCACTGAAACATCTTGATTTCATGAATGAGACTCTTTTCAGATATTCCATGAGAGATTCATAGCAACACTTTGATTTTTAAATCACTCCCACCAACAATGTGATACCTTTATAAAGGATGTGATGATACTGAGATGTAAAATGTTGTTTTTTCAGGTTTGATCAAGTGGGAATATATATTGTAATGTTCCTGGAAATTCTACAGACCTTAATAAAGGTGTTGCTGATATTCTCAATTTTGATAATTGCTTTCGGCCTGTCCTTCTACATTCTGCTTTTACCAGTGAGTTATATTGTTGAATTTCATTGAATCCTAGTGCATGCCACAAATATATTACATGGGCAAAAAACCAAATGTGATAAAGTTCATTACTTTAAGTATCTATGACTGGCTGCATCATATATTTGTAACTCCCTTTAAATTATTGCTATGGTTAGCAGTTTTTTGCAATAATTTTATTGAATTAGAAGGATAAAATTAATATACTAACTTATTTCATAATTGTGGCTGATCAAATTTCCAAATTAATTGATAATAAGTTGCACAGTTTTTAAAATACATACATTTATTCCCATTTAATCTTCTGAAGAACTGTATTGTAAAAACTGTAAAAAGTATTATTTTCTTGATATGTCCATATTCCTCAAATTTTTTCAAACCATGCACGGCTGATCACAAAGAATGTCATTAAATAGAAGGAATACTTCTAATATTCTTTGCAATTGTCATGTACACTCCATTTATAACCTCATTATAAATATATTGGAACATTGAATATTCATATCATGAACAGAACTTTCCAGCTGGATGTTTAAAGATCATATTAAACCTATGAACATGGTCTTTCACTTGGACATGAATATATTTCATTATTTATCTTAATCTGAAGTCTATAGGCTAAACAATTGTATTCAACCTATCCTTGCATCATACTAATACCATTTCCGTATCTTTATCATTCCAGATCAACAATCTGTCATTTAAAAATGTACCCATGTCTTTAATGAGAACATTTTCCATGATGCTTGGGGAAATTGACTTCCTTGGCACATTTGTTCCAGCATACCTCGAAGGGAATGGAGCTAAGGCCTTGCAACATCCAATATTAACGTTTCTAATTCTTGGGATATTCATGGTGTTCATGCCCATTCTTCTAATGAATCTACTCATTGGTTTAGCTGTTGGTGATATTGAATCTGTTAGAAGAAATGCGCAATTAAAGAGACTGGCAATGCAGGTTATTATTAAGAAAATAGTCTTACAAATTTATATCTCAGTGGGAGGCTTTAAGTTTCCGGTGTTAAAAATTTGTCTTATTATAGCCTTATTAGTCTTATTAGTTTTGTTATTTATTGAAAGTTTTCTAACATGTCTTCAGCAAAATAAAAATCTCAACTTTAAAAATATTGAAAGTAAAAAGTATAGTATATATCAAGATTTAAAAAAAATTGTGTTGTTAAAAGAATGTGATAATCAATAAATTTTCTTTGACAGGTGGTATTGCACACTGAATTGGAAAGGAAACTACCTAAAATGCTGTTGGAAAAAGTAGATAAAATGGAAATAATTGAGTACCCAAACCATGTTGAAGGAAAAAGAGGATTCTTGGATTCTTTTTTGAAAAAGTGGTTTGGCAGTCCTTTTTCTGAAGATGGTATGCATATAGTTGCTTTTGATATCAAAACTTATTTGAAGGAGGTAACCTTGTAGTTTATATCCCAAATTTTTTAAATTGAAATGGCAATAAACGATGGGGAAATAAATATGGATTGAATGAGGGAATTAATGATGCACAGGGATATAGAATGAATTAACCTTTGTAAATTCCACTTAAAATTTTAAGTGGAATTTATAAAGGTTAGTCCTTCTATATCCCATCATAGAAAAATTCCACAAAGTTACGCCCGCAACCGTGAATCTTATTAATGATGAGCAGTTGTTTAGCATACTTGTTCATTAACAACCTTCTGGTAATACATACCGATATGCCCTCAATCCATCTAACATTCAAGTTCCATATAGCCTTGTACATGGATCCCCTGTTCAGTAGACAAGTGCTGTACAAACTGGTCTACTTATGGTATATGGATAGGTTTACATATTGACATGAAACTGAATTAAGACTATTATACTCAATTAAATTTACTGAGAATTAAGAGGTGAGATTAAGGAGAGCACAGTTATTTGGAAAAAATATTGGAATGAAAACATATGCTTCACTTTTTCAGTGGCTCATCACACTAAAGATAATACTTAATATTCACAGTAATATTTTTTGAATGTTCAAACGTTTTGAGTATGGGGTTAGTTTCGAATTTGGCAAACTTTATATATGTACATATTTTGGTAAGATCTTGAAATTATTATAAATTTTTTATAATGAAGATATAGTAGTGAATGATCTTGAATAGTGTATCAATAATGAATAATTACTGACATTGGTTTGGGTAGGTCTTGAAGTGATGCTTGAGAACAATGATGACTATATACCAGAGGAGCTTGAGAAGCAAAAGAGACGTCTGAAAGATATATATACAACCTTGGAAATGCAACACCAATTGTTGAGACTCATAGTACAGGTAGTACGATTAAAATCCTAAATTTAGCTATCAAATTTTAAAAAATTAATATGAAATAGATTTAGATACAAAGGTAAGTATGGTAGATATGATAAGGTAAATAGTATGTGATACATAGATTCTATCAAGATGGTAGACATATACACAGACTCTCTCTTTTCCCTAAGATTTTTTCCAGTTTTTAAAATCCTTTATTCAGAAGTATTGCTTAAAAAATGCATGTGGTTAGCTGTAAATATTATGGCAATATCATAATGGTAGCCATTTACAATTAGAAGCACCTATCAAGGAGATTAAAGAGTTTATGATTCCTTTTTCATCCACAAACATACATCATGCCTACAGTCACATTGATTCAATTGATTACATACTATTACCATTCCATTTCCTTCACATTACAGCTCTTAGAATAAGTATCCCACTAATTGTCAACTATAGGAAGTTACTTTGAGCATTTGTAGTAGCTAGTTCCATATACAATGCCATAGTTTGTTTTCTAGATTTTTAACTTCTGTTTTAAAATATTTTACTTCACAGAAAATGGAAATAAAGACAGAAGCAGATGACATAGATGAAGGAGTATCACCAAGTGACCTCATAAGGTGTACATCATCAGCATGCACCAAATGGACATCGCCAAAAATGAGGAAGAAGTTACGTTGTGCGATTAGTTTCACCAAAGGTCACACGACATAAAGAAACTGTCAATAAGTAGAGTATATTTTAATTGAGCAAGTGTAATTTGTGTGAATGTACTTAACAGAGGCAAATGACTATAAGACTCATAGTGCTAATATCTTTTTTGTTAACATTCCCTTCATGTAAACAAGTTAACTGTCACTTTCCTGCAAAACGATGGCTCTGAGGTTGTTGCTCAATCATCTCACACTAAAGGTATTTAAGTACAACCAATGTGCAATAGGATTCATTGAAACAAAATCCAATCCATCAACATTTCTATCTAGTTAATTTTTTTGTGTTCTGAGAAACAGAATCTCGTTAGAGTACTTAATTATGTATTAATATAATGTAGCTTTCAGTATGAAACATTAAAAACCTGAGTAGTGATCCCTCACAATAAAAATCTCTTTTCAATCAGTGAAATAATTTATGCAACTTAGTTAACTACCTACACTTGATAGTGTTAGTGATAGAGAGCTAGCTAAAAAACTCTCGATAAATATTTTTATAGAATTTTATAGCTCTGCATCTAAAAAAATTTAATAATTTTTTGTTAATTATCATAAAAAGATGGTGTTAAAACAAAGAAACTTTTTTGGAGTCTTGTGGATCATGACTTATCTGAAGATGGTATTCTCAGTTTTACATTATTTTTGGGGTTTAACTAACATTTCATGACAAAACTACTGGTCACTTTTTCATGAGATTGAAAGAAAGAATGACCTGTTGCCAGGTTAGTCATGGCACTTATTATTTAAGGGAATTGAGAAGTTTGGATGAAATAATGTTGGAAGGTTTTTTATGGGTCATACAAGCTTTTTTAAAATATTGAACAACATTTTTGGCTAATTTTGAGTGCTCATTATAGGATAAAACTTGTATAACAACCCTACACCATCAAACACCCCAACCAAAACAGTCATTACCCTTCTGCAATAATAAATACCCTGAAGAAAGTAGGGAAACATCTTCTTTCTCTTAAAAAATTAATTTGCCATTTTAGTTGCGAAACATTGTGTACAGTTAAAAAAATTCAATAAATTCCTGGAATATGAACTATGCCAATTTAGTTACAGCCTTACTTCAGATTTGATTTCTGCTTGGTTATTTTCCAGATAAAATTTCCTCCCGTGGACAATGGAAAACCTCAATTCTTCCTTTTGGTGATTCATCATTTGTTGTTATACAGTAGAAGAGGAAAAGAGGATAAGAAAAAGATTTAACCCTTTTGTGCCAAGCGACCAATACATATATTGAATGTTCAGAATTATCTCCCCAGTATGAAAAACACTTTTTTTGGTCACTCAGGTACGATCCCCTCACTACAAATGACAAAAATATAGTTCACTGTGCCTTAGCCAGATGTAAACCATCGTGTATATATTCTTCCCATTTCAACCCAACTCTGCAAGGCATCAAACCTATCCTTCAGCCCCTTGGTGGTGGTTCATTGACCCTCAGTTGGTCTGGCTGCCCCTTTCTTGAAATTTGTCCATGGTAAATTTTTTGTTTGTTCAGTGTATTCTTTTAAAACAGCCATTTTTAAAATCTCAAGTAATAATTTTTAAAAACAGAATTCCCATCATTTTGCTGAGCTTATACCATTTTTAAACAAAATTCTATTATTATTTTGTAACGCTGTACTTGTATCAAGTGTGGAAATAATGCAAAGTAATCCTTTGAAGTTTCTGTACATTTTCACATATAGGTAGTTACACATACAACGTCTACAACTTACATGGGTCTAACACTATTAGTAAAAATGGCAAAAAAGAGTATTTTGGCTTACTATTTATCCTGTTACCAATGCAAAAACTATTAACTATACTGCAAGATTGTTTTGTACTTTTGGTAGGAAAAATCCCTTGGAGAGAGACATTCTACGACAAAAGGAGACAAAAATAATCAATATGATTTTAACCTAAGTGTGAAATGTAGTAACTAAACATTAGTAGCCACTGGTATGCTCTTACAAGAGTCTATTTGAGATCATAATTAATTTTTACAATAAAATTTCATTTAAAAATTTCACTCACAGCGAATTACAAGAAATTCATTATTTACATCATATTTTTAGAATTTGAAATATAAATTTCTTTTGAAAATTCATAGTATATATAAACAAATTTGATCACAGATACATGCAATAAGAGGGACTGCTGATACAACCACAGGAGAGGTCACTAGTGCCCTTTTGCCGAGAAAAGATCTGTCACCCTGCTGAGAAGGGAAGTGCTTGGCTTCCAAATTGGGGTCATAGATTCAATGCCCTATGGTACTTCTGGACACCTCCAGTTAAACCCATGATCAGCGGTCTCAGGATACCACATCTTACTGGGAAACCACAGGGAAAGGAACTGGCCCCTTTACCCTGATGTTTAAATTTTCACATGCTGTTGGGCTTAGTTCTAGGTAGTTTCTTCCTCACTTATCAAACCAACCAAATAGCTGAAGACTGTGGTTAGTTTAATCATAAACTGGGGTGAGGGAGTAGATATGAATTCAGTGAAACTTGTTTTAAGCGGAATCTGTGTGGACCACAAATTTTTTTACGGATAAGACAGGCTTCCACTTAAATCAGGGTTGGCCATAGTATGAGGGGCTACAGTCATTATTATATAGCCTTGTGTAAAGGGGTATCACAATGTGAAATCTGGAAAAAAATATATAAGAGAAATTTTGGACAAATAACAAAATTCCATTGAATATTTTTTTCAATTTTTAAACTTGCATCAAAACTTTTTTACGAATACCGGGACCAAAACTTTTTTTCTGGATACTACAGGTTTCCCCTTGGTACAGGTTCCCCTTAAGGTTTCACTGTATTTAAAATGGGAGAAGTAAATTATGGTTCACAATGAAAGTGATATGGGATATAGATAGTGTAATGAAAGAAACAGAATAAGCTTCTAAAATGCATATATCCATCATATAGTAGAAAAGTACCTGATTATCAAGGTGAATTGATTAGCTTACATGAATTACATTTAAAAAAAAATAGAGCATGTACCAATTTCATTTCAGAAGATTCCAAAGTTGACTGATAAAATCATAAAATTATAATATGCTATTAAATTATAATACTAAAAATTAAAATGTTAGTATGTTAAATTGTAATTATGTATTATATGTTAGCTTATGTTACTATAATTAGCTCATTACTTTCTCAAATTTACCTACAAGACAAGCCATTATCCACAGAATAGCCTGTGGATAAAAGGAAATTACCCCTCCTCTGACCTTCAACTAGAATCTAAACAATATAATCTCTTCTCCTTTTTCTACCAACTAAGCTGTCACCACTTCATATGGTTGCTGTTCGTTTAGCCTGATACATACAAAATAGTAATGCATTGAAACCTAGGGACTTCTGTTGTACTCTACCTTTTTGCAGGCTCCAAAGGACCTATAATTTCCTAACATATTTAGTTAGTTTTACCATTAAATTAACCCCACAAGTGGTAAATTAATTTTTAATTTTCTCTGGTGGGGAATCATTTTAATTTTGTTTAACTTTTCAGATATTTTTTTGTTACAGTTACAATAAAATACCATTTTTAATCAAAAATTGATATGATGAAATATTTAAAAAAATAGCTATTATAATTTAATATTATTTATTTAAAATTTGTTATTCAATGACTAGCATTGGTGGATATATCCACTATCCTCATTTAAGAGGTCAATAACAAATCTTTAAGTTCTACATAGCTACTACATCCCTTCAGGCCATCAGAATGCCTATTCTTTCATTCTCTTTGTCTCACTTTTCTGACATTTTATCATCTTATTTATAATAAGAGAGACACCAAAGATTCAATGAAAAGCATTAGGATAATGACAAAAAGTGTTTATTTTAAAATATATTATCTCCAACATTAACAATGATTTTATGATTGAAAAGAATCACAGATGTGCAAACATGGCTCACATTGATACATCTCCAGAGTGTAAACCATCATTTAGTAAAATATCCAGGGGATCTGAACTTACAGACTGATCCTGCTTCTGATTCTGAAAAAGGAAAGAATTTGAGAATTAAAATGTTATATGAGATAGGATATTGTTCAGACTACTTAAAATTTTGAGGAAAACCATGATAAAAATAAACCCAAAAAGATAATTAGATGTAATAAATGGATGCATGTACTAACTCTATAAGTTGTTCCTGAAAATTGTAAAACTATGACATTCTATAACTCTAATTCTATAAATATAAGTTATCCAAAAGGAATTTTTAATTTGTTCATGATCTGGTTTCAATAATGAAGTGTCATTGTCAATGATGCTCAATTGTTAAAATCAGAGTTGTTAACAAATAAAAATATTATTGTGGAATAACATACTTATCATATAACATAATTATCATGTTACATAGTGAATAGATTATAATAAATTATGCCTGAAATAACATATTATACAATTTCTCTGGCAACAAGAAATTCTGATATAGTTTTAATATTACCAAAACAACTCCTGAATTGCCAGTGTGAAGAAGTAAAGACATCAGATCACACTGTGGCCTACTTTCTTGTAAATTAGTTCTTTGGTCCAAATTGAAGGTTTCCCTTGAAAATGGCATATTAGAGGTAGAAGACTCATCAAAGTTGATGCTACGGCCAGTTGAAGTCCATATTCTGGTTGAAGCTTGTGCACTTTGGGGTTCAATTTCTCCATCCTTCTTAAGAATATCCTTTGGTTGACTAAAATCATAGAAAGAGTAATTTATGCATGCATATAAGTTTATCACCTGCAATATATGTTTAGTATTAAAAAGCAATTCTTATCACAATGGGACATTTGTAAACTGAAATGAAGGTATTCTCCACTTAAGGTATTAAAAAACGAAAATATGAATTGGGGCTCAATGATGAGCCCAAAAACTTTTCTACAAATCCAGAAAAGTCTCACTTGATAATTTTAATCTTTATTTTAGCTAAAACAGGTCATATTGAACAGTTGAAATTGGTTAATTGATTGCTCACCAAGTATCATATGGAGTAATCCAACATTAGAAGACCCACTGTTGAGCAATTTTTCAGAAAAACTTGACTCTGCTGGCCAATTCTCAAGGGATTTTCTTGAAAAAGTGGTCAAAAAACTTTATGGGTCTCCCAACTATGCGATAAACAACCCTATAACCCACTTGAATTGCTTTTTCCATGCTTGCAAAAATGGCAATGCTCAAATTTGGACAATTTTCCTTTACTATGAGAATTATGCAATTTTCCTTTACTATGAGAGTTATGTGCCATCACCACTATCTTAAATACCTTATGCTACTATATAAATTTTAAATATACAAATCATATATGCCCAATTCTACCTTAAATAAATTAATGAACTTATCTTAATCTTGAATTGTTAACTTAAATTATAACACACACAATTATTAATAAAAAACAATGCCCATTAGTATAATCATAATTTAAATTATAAATACCTTTTAAGATTTCAAAGAGAGAAATAACTTTTAAAACGGGTATATATGATCTAGTATTATTGTTTGGATGAGGATCAATATTCAAAAGTCTTGTTTCACCGAGGTTCTTTATGTGAAATGCTTAAATGATTCATGATATTTAGAAATATTTATTTAATCAGGATAATGAAAAACAGTGCAATTCCATAAATCAAATATTTATTAATATGACCTGGGTATCACTGTATCATGGCAACATCAGGCGAGGCAAACCAGAAAAAAGACTACTAAATGGGGTGCCGCACTTAAATCCAGACAAATTTCAATTTGAATTTCCCGCCATATCGTAGTTTCGTCAGAAGTTACAATTGGCATTTTTGAAAGCCATAGGCGTCTAGTCAACAGTCATAATCTCAAAATGGCCAATATGTTATGTGCAAGTGCGGAGTACAACCGACGAGTCGCGATTATTGAAAGTCTTCGCACTGGGCGTTCGGCGACTGAAATCATTCGATTCTTCGGGTACCCCAGATCAACTGTTTACAATATTGTGAATGAGTACAATGCTTCTGAGAAGTCTGGCGAAGGTTCCACTAACCTGGTGAGAAAATCTCGTTCGAGGGAACACGTGTCACGAACGGCAGAAGTTGTGGAAAGAGCTCAGGTGCTGATTTTGTAGGGCCCGGGGCAATCGTTGAGAAAACTGGCGTCAGTGTTGAGTGTCATCGAGCGAACAATGCATCGGATTGCAGAGGAGGCCTTATGTTACAAGTTGTACACAATAAAGGTGCGACAGATGCTGTCTGAAGCTGCCAAAACAAAGCGGGTTGCTCGCTGCAAATTGTTATTGAGTTCGTTGATAAACGAAGCGGCCGGGAGAATCAGATTCTTTTCTGATGAAAAGATTTTCACTGTCGACGCAAAGGTTAACCAGAAAAATGATCGCTGGCTCGCCCACGTCCCCGAGGACGTCCCGTTTGTTCCACGAACAAAATTTCCGGTTAGTGTTCATGTCTTGGGTGTTGTGTCAAGTGAGGGTGATATCATGCTGCCACATTTCTTTGAAAAGGGACAAACCATCAATAAAGAAAAGTATCTGCGTGTTTTGAACGATGTCGTGAAACCGTGGAAACTGTGGCCTCGGAAAGGCAATATGTCTTTCAGCAGGACGATGCACCGGCTCACACGAGCCATTTAGTCCAAAAGTGGCTATCAGGTAACGTGGACATGTTCTGGACTAAGGAGTTTTGGCCCCCGAATAGCCCGGATTTGAACCCCCTTGATTATTATGTTT
>WURS02058157.1:0-10756 GCA_011762765.2 Rhinocypha anisoptera | reverse complement strand
CAAATGCATATCGCTTACTTTGCAAGTTACGATGTCAATACATAAATAACTAATCACTGCCAGCTGAAATCACAGTTTGATCACAATCACAGTTAAAAATCACTGCTACTGCCTAGGACCAATCACAGTTAAGGGTGTGATTTGAAAATCACAGTTTGGCTCAAGACTAATGTTATTGCTTCGTTAAACACTCGATTGAAACATCCCCATGACACTGTTTTTGTTCCAATGTGACTAATCGCGGCAGCCATTTGGCGTAACGATGACTAACTTTTCACGACTCATCACATAACAATGACCAACTTTTCCAGGGTTACAAATTCACCCAGGGCATTCATTATCGATCGTCATCAAGCAGATAATAAACGACGTAGGGTCTTCAAACTTGACCTTTACAAGGTTGAAACTTTCGAACGCAGTAAATGTTTTCAAACCACCGCTGTCTATATGTCAGCTCGCGTACTTCTGGGACTACTTCTTGTACATAAAAAAGACACGCAAAACATTCTATAAAATATTCGGTCAAAATTAAGTCTTATATATATATATGAGTTAATTCTTTCTATGAAAAGTATTAGTTTATTCACCCTAAATTCAAGAATGAATCACAATGTCACTACATCAAAGTAAAAGATTCATGTTGTGCAGAGACACACGGCACTGTAGGAATGGCCCAACGCATGAAGGAGTAAAAATTTATAATGCTCTTTCTGATTTTTTTAAATATTGTATGTTTCCAAGGTTTTAAAATTGAGCTGAAGATCATCTCACATCTTGTCATTTATTGTGTAGGCGAGTTTCTCCTACGGTGTAAACATAACATAAAAACTTTGTATTGTTATATTGAAGCTTTCCCAATATTTATAGTATACAAGGAAATTTTTCTGGTCAGGTTAGTCTAGAAGGCAGATTGTCCACCTGCGGGTCGGGGGTATGAGTCCCGCTCAAGGAATAAGTGTTATTAAAATGTAAATGTTCAAAAGGTTAAATATAAGAGGAGCTTGAGACCCTAATTTTTCCTGAGATAAAGACAAAGATGATTAACAAAGACAAAATCAATTAAATGGTGATTAACCAATAATATATAGTTGTTGGGAACAGCAGTTACGTGGTAGAAATGATTCATCCTAAGGATTAACTTACACTAGGTAACTTTCCATAATTTTATAAATGTTTCATTTATCCTTACCAGGAAGGATATTTTCAAAATAATTGAGGCTGCAGCATTAATGAAAAAACATACACGAGTCCGAAAAAACAAGAGGATTAGTAATCAGTTACAAATTAAAATTTCTAAATTACGGATAAACAAAAATAATTGACTACTCACAAGAAGAGTAAAAGTTATGAAGAAAAGGAAGGTTATGAGGAAGTTTTGTTCTCACTCAAAATTATTAACAAAAATCATAAACGTGAAATCACCGATTCCTCATGAATTACTGCTGGTATAATAAATCAAAATAACTAACCTATATGTATTCTTTAAAATGGTAAAACTTTCGTAACTAACCTAAAACTTACTGTTTTATATGCGTCAGTTATGAACTCAAGCTTGCTTCTTCGCAACCCGATGCTTCTTCTAAATTAAAACAGCAGGAATTTTAAATTCTCATCGTAATATCAATAAACTCCAAATGTTCTCTCCGAGATATGATCTTATTTTTATACCAACCCAGCGCTTTTCCTCATTAACTCTTCAAACACAAAAATTTTATATTTCACTTCCATGTGCTTGGTCACCATTTTGAGAAATGTTTTCGTGTGTTTTCGTTTGTTTTTCAGAAGGCTCGGCGACTAGACGGACTAGACTATCCTTTACCCACAAAAGACTGCAGTCCACAGGCATTGGCTCCTCACTGCATGGCGGCCAACATAAACCGAAAATGGGAATGACATGGCCGGAAGAAAACGCTTAGTAATCCTATAGTATTCCTTCCACATATACCAAAATCACGGAACTAATAAGCAAGGAAGTACTCCATAAAGCGACTCCAACGTATCTCTATTACTGCTGAAGTGGAAAAGGGAAATAATTAATGAGGTCAAAGTTGTGCAAGCAGCAATAAACCTTGAAGGTATGCATTTCTTCAAAATTTTGGAAATATGATTATTCACATTTTATATTTCATAAAAAATATTTTTTTTTAGAATGGTAAGAACGAGAAAGGAAGAAAAAGGGATGGCAAGAAATTACCACTTCAGCCGTTAGCATCTCCAGAAAGTCCTCAGCAATCAATGTCGCATGCCATCCATGCTCGTCTATTCTCTCTCGCGACGATTTGGATTCATCTAATCCTGAAAAAATAAGGAGAGTGGAATCCAAAGAAAATATTCGAAATGTTGAGGAGATGAAAATTCATTTGGAGAATGAGGGTGACGATGGGTCGGACAGCGACGGGGGTGATATCTCGGGGGAGACAGAACGGGCAGGGGAGAAAGTGGAAGATGAGGAGGGGTAAGGGGGGTCCCTAACGGGGAAATATACCGTTACCCTAAGGGGCTGGCACACCCGGTTCTTCTTTGGAGCCGAACAGGGACTTTTACTTGGCCTGCACAAAGACAAATGGTAACCCATATCCCCTCCACTAAACTTCCTTGAAAAAATTTCCCTGTCCTAGGAGAGGAACCCCGAAATTTTTTTCTGACCTCCTACTAGCGGTGAAAATTCATGTATTTTTAAAATTTTAGGAATGCGGAAGAAAACCATCAATAAATTTATTTTTAGCTTTTGTCCACCTAACACGTCATGAAACGGGAAATAGGATGTTGAAAAGCATTTTTAAATTATTCTAAATATTTTGGCGTTTTAGCCTCGTGCAACACAACGCCTGAACTTATATTTTCGTTTGCGGGAAAGAGAAGGAACCGTAAATCAAGGTATTGTCCTATGATGGGTGGGCACAAAAGATTCAGACACAGAAACATCATCGGTCACTACATGCTTTATTGCCTTGCGATTTACGTCAAACTGTATATCAGCTTTCCAAAAGTGGGGAAAATATTCTTCCCATACTTTGCGTACTTGACAAACTTCTCCGTGATGAATATTGATAGCGAATGAATGAACAGTAACTTTAGTCACTTACGATCGTACTGAGAATTTCGTTCTTCAATTCGAAACAGTAAATACACTGAAAGAGCCAAGTCCTAAAATTAGGTTATTAATCCGTGTCTTCCAAGAAATCACTGCATAAAAAAGAGAAAATATGAAGTTCACTCACCTGACGGTAATTAATTATCTTATCGTATTAACCTCCCTCACCATCTTGCATTGGCTAAGTAATGCATACGAATCATTTCTCAAGATACTAATTATATGCGAGCAAGTCACTGCTTTGAATCCAAGTTAGAATCGAAAGGCATATCCGGCGCGGCTAGAAGCAACCATGACTTACTCTTGTTGATGACCGAAATGTGAATCGTTTCCATTGAACATACGCTTAGGGACATGGATACCCATTGAGGTAAATTGAAGCCAAGATTTTATACAAAAATAGATTCTGAATGAAGGGGGTTAGGGTGAAAGATGGACCACCAGAAGGGATTGTAATCTTCACTGAGCCGGGAAGGAACTTTTGCTTTAGTTGTAATCTAATAATCTCCTTCTCTAAAGGTCGCGGGTTCGAATCCCGGGCCGACCGGGTTAGCCTGGTGGGTAGCGTTCTCGCCGGCTAACCCAAAGATCGCGGGTTCGAATCCCGCTCAGGGCGTGGATGTTGTGTTTGTCCAGATGGGTTTTCTATGTATTGAAGAGGTGCGAAATGATCATGGCCGTCGAAGCACCCTATAAACAAAAATACTACTACTACTACTATCCATTACATTAAACTTATAAAATACGAGTACTATTACAGTGAGAATATATTAGCAAAAAATGGGTACGGCGTTGTTTTCTCGGAGTATAAAATTTTATTTTTATTTAATGCTATTTATTAAATAACGTTAAGTAAAAATCTACAAATTAATCGGTCTCTTGGGAATTTAACAGTAAAAAATAGTTCGGGTTTCTCCACAACTTACAATCAGTATTTCCCATTATTCCTACCACGTAGAAAAATAATTATTTAAGTACATAAAACATCTTTCGTAGTCTACATAAAATCACATATTTATAAAACGTTCGAGTATGTTAATGATGCGAGTTGTATAGTTATAAAATTACATTATTAATTCAGTATATTGCATTTTACCCATTTTACTCCAATTTTATATAAGTTCTAGAGGCGCAAAATGATCTTAGGCGTCGGCGCACACTAATAACTAATACTACTGCCCATTTATAAAATTTGTCAAATTAATTATGCTGCTATACTTTTCCATGTGACAATCCCTGTGTTGGAGACTTGAAAACTAAATGGAAAAGTAAAATAGTATGATGGGAGTGTATCAATTGCTCAGACAATTTTAATTTCAATTGAATGCGATTTAAGAGTAAGGCCATTTAACCTAAACGGCTTTAAACAAACAGTATTTATTACAAATACAGATTTACCTCGGAAAGAATTGACATGAGACATTAGTCAAAAAAATACTTCTGACCTGACCTTTGTCGAAAATATTTCTCACCTGAATGAGGAATGGACAATGGTAGTTTACTAAAAAAAGTCGATATATCAAAAACGTTTAAATTAAAAAGAAAATTCAATTTAAAATAAAAACAAAAGAATGATGTATATTAATATTTCCGGATTTGACGAATAGCGGTCGTTGTACAATCAGCCAATAGGAGGACAGCATTCGAAAATCGATAAACCAATTATATATCACGAATTGAACTTCGTTCTCATTTGGAGATTGGTCTCTGTGGTGAGTGGATGCTGTGTGTCTCTTCGGAAGAAATGACCGTTCGTGACGGCGGTGGAGTCGAGTTGCCTCTCCAGGGTGGGGCGATTTTACGAAAGATAAGATAAACTTCCCATCATTTTATTACTCTCTAAATCCTTCCGCGGTGTTATTAATGAATATTGGAGCATATATATTCCAATTCAAAAATATTTATACAGTAAAATCCCATTATAACCTGCCTCCCTTAACCGCGGTTACGGATATCACATTGCCCCCCCATAATGATTACATTGCCTTTGTTGGTAGTAAGTAACTATGCACCGTATTTTAACTCGACAAGTCATTATATCAACGCAGTCGGCGAAATATTTAATACGAAATTAGGTCCGAAAGAGAGAACACCGTGAGAATCTTAGAACATTGCTTCATAACCACATTAAAAATGCAGCAAATCCGAAATGGGTATATTTCTTGGTTACTCGGGCTGAGGGTAAGAGTGGATGTATATCGAATAGACGCGCCCACTGGATAGAATCAGTGAAATGATGAGTTGAATAGAGAGAGAGCAAGAGCGATTGGAATCATCTTCATTTTTTACATTTGCAAAACATTAAAAACTTTTGTGACAAAGCAACTCTATCAACTATCGCGCCAAAAGAAAATATCGGAGTATTTATAGCAACTCCCGTAAAAGTAGAGAGTGCATTTAACGCAAAAAACATCAATTTCAATTGCATTATGAGGCTGAATTAGCTTTAAAATTTTGTTATACCTGTTTTTTTTTGTTTCCCAGGTAGTTTCTCGTGATAGCGCGGGTGTAAACTCGGACCTCTTAGACCCTTGTTATAAAGGGATTTTACTGGAAAAACTTCAACCGTGTTTAAAAAAGTGTTACTTAATAGTAATTTTACCAAACGTTTTAAAATTTACAACTGTATAAATAGAATTACATGCATACTAATATTGTTCGCCCGCTTTGCGGGCAATATCTGGAGAATTTAATGCGAATATAGTACTTCCTAAGTTATAATTGATACATAGCAATTTTTTAGTTACAAATTATATAAAATTGTATTTCAATTATTACTAATTATAGGTCATTTTCTTCCCATCTTGGTTTTTATATACGTACACAAAAAATACCTATTCATCCATTGAATACCTCGTTGAATTTTATTTTTATGCACGTTACAGAAAGTACGTACGTAATTCCTGAAATAGTTTCTTCCATACGACTGACCCCACAGCGAATATGTCTTAATATAAGTGCTTAACCTGGATACCATGAAATCTTGAGGTGACGTAATCGAATTATTGGGGTTATAAAAACCTCAGGCAAGTTGTTAGGATTTTTTTATTGTGCTCTTATTGGGAAATGGACAAAATTTCCCTAATGCAAGGCATTGAATATCAAATTCGTAAGATCTCATTTCTAAATTTCGATAGTATATAAACCGGAATCCTATATATGTCAGTCAAAGATTCAGAAGGAATGTAATATAATGCAATTTTGTTCCTTTTCCATTTGTAAAATTTTTATATCAATATTTCATTTCAATTAGTTTAGCAGTGAGACTAATGATAGTATTTTGTTACTTATACCAAACCTGAACCAAAAAACCAAGGCTTTTTTGTAAAAATAATCTGCTTCATTTTACTATCAATTTAGATAATGGACATATATCGCCATTTTATTAGCTTACTTGAAAAGAAATTGGATTTCCTGGTAACATAATTAAACAAACACAGGTATATTATGACCAATTAATGGAATTCAAGGGCATTATATTTCCATGCATGGATATTTATTATATTAAGAAAAATGATGATTAGTTGGTTCTCTTTCTGAATAAATTATTCAGAAACGCGATATACGACTTCCTTTCCCTCACATCCTTTGGAATTTTAAGGAATATTTAAATTTGAAGCCCGTAATTCGTTTTAGGTGATTGATTTGATAACAGACGCTTCTACATTCTATATGAAGTGATTTTTGTAAGGCGGGCTATTATTAAGTTGTGTTCAGAAATAGTTGCTTTCATAATGTAATATGTATATATATATATATATATGATTCTTGGTCATAATTTCCATAAACGCCACTAGCTCTTAATTAAAGGACCACGAAATTTCCATTCATTATGTATGTCTGTGATAAATGAACTGCCAACGAAGAAAGAAGAAATCATAATGGCATTTGAGAAAGAAATCTGTTATGCTTTGTCATTATCGTGGTATTATTATGCATGTGACCCAATACCCTTGTGTCCATCCCAACATCATGCAGCCGTTCAGAGCCAACCGACGACGGATATCGCATGCGGTAACTAAAGGTGAGTGAAGGATCACTGTGTGAATGACTAAACCATGTTTATTGCTGCAAATGAGTCACAACAAATAATCACGCATCCAAGATGGGAAAGGTATTTTACGGAATGAATAGTAAAAAATGTTGAGTGCCTTGAGTATTTTTATGCAGGTTGTTTGCTTGTTAATCATTCGCATTGACTAGCTGTTCGTTATTCCTAATCGTTGATACATCAAGGATTTAAAGATACACATTCCAGTCCGATAGAAATAGTGAAATATGATTTTCAATATTTTAAATAAAGCAAAGATTTGTAGTAGATCCCGTTCACAAAAGATTCAGTATTGAGGTCGATAACACGGAGTTAATCTTGAAGGATAACCTCCAAAAGGGAAAAACGACTATGTTATCCACAAGAAATAATTTTGGAAATCTTCAATTTTTTTCAATCTTCAATTTCGACGAATCGAATGAAACTTAATTATTTTACGATAACCACACTCGGCGGTAAGCGGCTGATTACGTAGTACGGTATAATTTTTTTGTAAAAGATACGGCACATGCATACACACACAAACCCATAGTGGAGAAATAAAGCCACTTAGCCCCCAACCTGGATTGGCAGAAGAGGACGTTACACCGCCGCAACCTCAAATTGAAAACGCATTAATAGTATGCCAATTTAATCCTGATGCCTTTAAACAGACAATATTTATTACACATATCGGGAAAGGAACACGACACGCGACAATTGAAAAAAGAACCCTTCGATTATAATTGGTGGGTATCTGTTACTCGACATATAATTTTTTTATACATCCATATTTTTTAATTATGGCTTGCTAAAAAACTGAAGATTTTAAAACGGAGACAAGTGATGCAATCCTCTATTATTATTTATTTTTTAAATGCATGAGTAATGATCAACACTAACTGACAATAAGTCCTTCTATGAAAAATTTACCCCGCCGCCACCGAGGCAGGCGATTTATTCGATTCCCAAGACACTGACCTGTGATTGAAAATAATGAGAGCACTTAGCAGGAAAGAAAAGGACTTCGTACTTACAGTACATAACACTTGGTGTCCCTCGAATAAAATAACGGCTTCCCGTTCGGCCACGGTCTTGAAATAATGTATTTCACAACACACGTCACTTGGAGAGACCTCGCAACATTTCACTGAACTTCACCAGGAATAATCTCCGATCACAAATGAACCTCACTTGTAAAACATAACACTGGAGAATTACACTGTGAACAGCACTTCTCTTTCAAGTCGCAATTCCCAAAGCTGACTGATGATGACTTCGCAAGGGATCCCTCCAGCCGCTAGCGTGATCTGAAATGATTCGAGGAAACTTGATTCAATAAGTCGTCATTATGCATAGTTGAACGATTACATGATCTCTCTAGGAGAAACTGGGTTAACCACGTTCACCTTTCTCAATACGGAGACAAATTCACGAATAGATCCACTCCTCCAGAAAAGAAGCTTTACACAGGTCTCCCGTTCCTTCCCTCTCTTGAGATCACGTCACCTTCGAAATTCGACGTTGAAGTTGAAGTCATTCTCAATCTCTACTTCGCTGTTGTTCGACCTCGTCGAATCAAATCATGCCGTAACCACAGCCAAACGGAGCTACAGCAGGGGGACTCATATTACTAGGGTGAATGACGGTTAAAATATCGGCAATGGCCAATTGCGATCAAATGAGTCTATCGTGAAGGCTTGTGACATCCGATGCAGGGATTGTATAGCGTTGATCACCAGTGAAAATGAATTGCGTAAGGCAGGCAGTTAAATCTGCATTGTGGACTTCCAACAGGTGACGGACGGCCTCCTCACTGAAATTTCACTCTAAAAATATGTTTCGACAAGTGAAACTATAGTTGGGGTTTTGTAGCTAGATGGAACATTAAGTTTAGAGTGGTATTCTAAACTTTGGTATTTAGCAGTAACTTTAAACCGTAGGCCATCCTCAGAGCAGGAATATGCAGCGGTGTTAATTCTGTTTTCAATGTATGTATTGCCGAAATAATTGCACTTGGAATGCGAACCATTGACCATTTACATTATAAGAAGATGGAACTCTCCGTGGAATTCGTATCGTCATCTGTCTAAGGTGGAGTATATTTCGTGAGCAAAGAGATTCCTAGCCGCGAGTAATTTCTATAAATGTCCAAATTCCTGTGAATTATATTTCTCGAAATTAAACTATCAGTTAGTCTCGTCCTCTAAATAGACATTAAAATCAAAAAACCGGTTGCCCTTTCGGTACACACAATACCCTTATGGTCAAGTTATTTAAGGCAGATTTTTAAGTATTGAAAAGTTCATAAGTTCATTTCTGCAGCTATCCTAGTTATTACGGAGTAAGTGGTTTTAACGTTCCAGATTTAAATGCTAATATTTTCGAAGTATTGAGCTTTCCAAAAAAGGATTCCGACCCCTTGACCATTTAAATTGAGAACATCAGTATAACCGCGTATCCAGGGAAGTCTTATTGCCATCTGACGAAGGAGTAAAGAAATACACGTAACTTATGTGATTACCCAAATTCCTATTCATGTTATAAGTATTTCGAATTTTAACTAACATTTAGTCTCGTTCTCATTTCTCAAAAAAACCATTTGCACATTCGGTAGACAAATATGATTATGATAAGGGAGATGAAGAAATACTGAAAATATGGCAAACGAAATTTTTATTTACATAAGGCATTGGGAAAAATTATATTATGTAAAAAAGTTCTGAAAATATGGCAAACGAAATTTTTATTCACATTAATAAGGCATTGGGAAAAATTATATTGTGTAAAATTTTATTCAATAGTACCTTATTTTTTTTAAACAGATTTTATATTAGATATGGGATCGCTTTTCTTACTAATTACAGTAAATTGCATTTTTGCTCACTGAAGTTCTCTGAATAAAAGCACAAGTCTGGAAATCACACAGTACATGCAATCTCTTATAAATGCATGATTTTAATATAAAAACATTGTAGTGTGATTCCCGCTAATGCAACAAAGTTAAATGAGGACAAATCCAAGAGAATTTCATAATAAACATTTAAAACAGTTAAACATGAATCACCATCTCAGGAAATGTTCTAAAGACCAAAGAGATAAGAGACACTATAAAGTGATGATGAAAGGTATTAGACACACTCGTGAGAACTATGAACATTTAAAAGATAATGTGCTCCCTTTTGCATATATTGCAATATACATGCCCTATATCCATCATATTAGTCAAATAAATGTTTTTACCAAAAGTAAACTATACACAAAAATACAAAAGACTGCATACTAGAGATTCAAATATCATGTTGGTTAAATGTCAGAAAGAAAAAGTATATGTTGCTGAAACATTTAGAATTACTTTATATAATAATGTACAAATACCATGTCTTTCCTAACAAACGCTCCACTTTAAAAACTACACATTTCCTCCACCAAGGCAGGAATGTATGTATGTATATATATTTGTTTTCACACACACACACACACATATATATATATAAATAATCACTTCGAAAAGGTTCACAATGTAAATAATATTGGTTCGAACACTAGTGGAAAGTATAGAGACACAGGACACAAAAAGAAAAAAAACTCACAGTGGTGAAGAATTTTCGGTGGCACCACCACCTTCGTCC
>WURS02058146.1:0-10756 GCA_011762765.2 Rhinocypha anisoptera | reverse complement strand
GGTTTTTTCTATGAGTTGAAGAGGTGCGAAATGACCATAGCCGTCGAAGCACCCTATAAACAAAAATACTACTACTATGAATTGACTGTATGAGACTACTGGAAGGAACAATGTTCCCTCCCTTTATAGAGAAGTAAAATCAGAGAAAAGGAATGATTCTCCAAAAGTACATTTTCAAAGTGTTGAATGAGAAGCTTATTTAGTATTAATCTACAATTTTGTCTTTGTAACTTCATTAGTGTAGCAAACTGTCTCTCTGAATAATAAAAAAAAATGATTCTGCTAGTTCCTATCACCTTTTCAGGTAAAATTAAGGCCTTGTTTGCACAGGATTAATAAAACTTTTCAAAATCCACCAAATTATACTTTGGTCCGATGTCTCATGTTAGGCTATGCCGCCCCTTGGGGCTAGATCTCCACTCGTGACTTCAGTGTTACAATGGAAGATATACTGAGGTAACTCAGTGAAATTATACTTTATTTATCCCACAGATTAACAGTATAATAGAGGACAGATAAACTTTAATTTTGTGGCTTTTACAAAGTTTTATTAATCCTGTGTAATCATGAAAGCATTCCACACAGTAGAGCTAAGCATGATTTCTTAGGACCTTGAGTTTCTCTCTTAAATTTAACCTTTTTCTACATTTGCAATGAAGAAAAATGCCTATCCTGGGAGTAGGACTTGAATCCATGACCTTTGAATCAGCAGGCTTCCAATCCAAAGGTTGAAGGTTCAAGTCCTGCTCTGGGCATGGGTATTTTTCATTGTAAGTGTAATAGAGGAACTTATGGATGCATAGAATAAGAGGTAATATATGAACTTCCAAGTTGAATTTAAGCTGCATAGTGATTTGTAGACAGTACATATTCATACAAATAAATGAAGTATAGATTCATTCATTTCTTTATCATTGCAGTTCAATGTTACTAGTACCAGAGTATGAACCTTCTGCTATCTCCGAGAGTGCAGTTGAATGTTTAGGTTATAAAAAAAATAATTTTACAGCTTTCATGGATCATACAATTTTTTCTTTCTTCATCTTTTAATAATACAGTGTACTGATTATCCTATTTTTCCATGTGACTGATTCATTAATTATGAGGGGCAGAACTTAACTTTTTCTGCTCTTGTAAACAAACCCTTGATCAAAAGGTCTAACTTGATGTATAAGGGAAGAATCTCAAACTCATGAGCTTTCATTTATACTTTAACTGCCCTGTAACCAATATTATAGTATGAATCATAATTGTCAAAAATCTTTTCAGTTACAGATTTTGGAGAATGAAGCTTATCTTGCTGCGTATGAACAAAGTAAGGCATTTTTTGTTTTCTTTTCTTTCCAGGTTACATTTAAGCTGTCAAAATGGGTATTCATGGTCTGTGGAGACTGCTGGAGCCTACTGGAAAGGATGTCACCTTGGAATCCTTGGAAAACAAAGTTCTTGCTATTGGTATCCTTTTTTCATGAGCATCTTTAAAGCATAATTTTATAGGCAATAGGGTTTAAATTTCATGTTCTTTGATGTGGATGTGATTCTTCTGGATATTGTAACTGATTAATATGTCCAAATATTTAAACTCAAATTAAATGTAACATATTTCGATTTCTACATTGTCATCTGGACTATTTTGATGTATTAATGTGCTTACATGCTGTGACAGTGGTTCTGAATGCATGCAATTCAATTTATTATGACCAAATAATGTTATAATTTCTTTATTATGTCAGTATCAGAAAACTTTGGAAATGTTTGAGTGAAATAAAAAATGACAAAATGTTGGGTTGAGAATTAACAAAATTTGCCCTACTTTTCTTAAAATGAATTCATCTTGTTCTAACATTTCATGAAATGTGATTGCTTAAATGAGATTTTATGCTTAAACTCATGATAGATCCACTTAGTAGTTTTAACCATTTTATTTGCAGCTAGAGAGTGCATCAGCTTACATATTGATCCTGCTTTCCGTTTAGCCTTTTGTAACTTTGAAAAGAATTCCACAGATGTCATTTGACTCCATAAAATTCTAATATATGTACATGTATTTTGAAGAAATATAAAAATAAAAAAAATATATATAGGAATACCAAACTTAAATATCTAAGGAAAAATCTTTTCTGTGAATAATAAAAAATTATTTTTATTTATGAGTTGGCAACAAACTGAATTGTTAAAAAAAATGTTTTGGCTCCTTAACATAAATGCTAGATGTTTCACTTTGGCTGTATCAGGCTCAACAAGGTTCTGCCTATTCTGGTGGGGGATCCAATTCCCCAAATTCTCACCTTCTTACCTTATTCCATCGAATATCTAAACTTCTCTACTATCGAGTCAAGCCAGTATTTATTTTTGATGGAGCTGCTCCAGGATTGAAGAAGAAAACAATAGTAAGTATAATTCTCAATGATTTGGATGAATTCATTTGACATGTTTTACTCGAGCCACTCACAAGGGTGAGCGTCACAGATTGTTGAATGTTGGTTATCCACCTTATGTCTCAATAATAGTTATGATAATTTTATTTGCTTAATGACCTCTTTACAAAGATGAAAGTATAACTGTACATGATATAAGACACATCAGAATGTGACACAAGTACTGAGTCAAAATAGTGTAAAAAATTATTAAATCAATCAACATCAGTACATTTGTTTCATTGCTGTATTATTAAATGGCTCTAGAAGTAAATTTTTACTAACATATATACAAAATATAACAAGCCAATCAAATCAGTAGTACAATATGTGTATAGTGAATACTCAATAATCTTTATTATCACTAAGGTACTTCTCCACTGAGTAGAACATCTTTTTTTCTAAATATTCTTCTAGCTTTATTTTAAAAGTAGTAGTTCCATTGACATGTATTTTTCCTGTCAGCCTATTAAATAATCGAATACATTTTTCCTAGAGCCCAATTTTTGCAGCCCTTGCCCATACAGATATTAATATATGTCATGACTACATTTTGTAAAAAAGTTATGGTAGTTTAAAATTTTAATGAACTATCATTAATATTGTTTCTTATGTACAAGATGAATAACACAGTGTATATATGTACATGGAACGGGCAGAATTTGTAAATTAACAAATTTTGGTCTTGATAGCAATCTATTTAGTTTGTCAGAAATTATCCTGATTGCTTTCTTTTCTAATTTAAAAGCAGTGAAAGATATGTTGGCAGAACCCCGAAAAATAATGCTGTATGCAGTGTGAGAGTAAATTTTACTGTAATATAATTTTGATAGAAGTTTATCTAAGATTCCCATGAAAGGGTGGCTCTCAAAGTAACACCCATATTATCAACATCATCAGTAAAACAATAGATACATATGTTTGAAAGGAGTATCTTAAATTTTGCATAATATTATCTTATCATTGATTTATTTTTTTATATTTTCTCAGTTCGCAAGGAAACAGAAGAAGCAGGTGGCACGGGATAGAGCTGAGGAGATGAGGCAGCAACTGCTTCTATCACTTGCCAAGAGTGGAGTAGTGGATACCACATACATAAAGGCTCAGGCAGATAAAGCAATTGCAGGCCCTAGTCCAAGTATGTGTTATGCTAATGGTTTCTTCGTCCGGTTGGTGTAGTATATGGCGAAGAAAATTTTAAAAGCCCATCATGTGAAAGAGATGATAAAATATGACAGCTCATGGTTTATGGTAATCACACATTATTGCTATCAAAGATTATTTTAATTCATGAAAATACTGATTATTATTAAAAGATATCTTTTAAATCTTGTGCTCTTTCTTTCTGCTTAAAAAAGAATCCTGTTGTAATGTTTTGTGCCTGACACTGGCAAATGTTGGTTTTTATCTTTATGGCAACATGTTTAGATGTGGAGTGTCCATCTTTTTAATTCTCCTTGTGTCTCAGTGTCCACATACATTATTTCAGTAATGTACCAGTTTATTTTTTCCTGTTATGAAGGCTGGAATATATTTCACTTGACCTTCATTGACATATGAAAGGAATGGATGTTGTGTTCCTGAGACAAAGGAGGCACTGGTTAAAATTTTGAATTTGAATTATCAATAAACTTTCTAAACTAAACACTTTCTAAAATAAACACTAATCATCTTCTGGTTGTAATTTATGGCACATTTTTGCTGGCATTTCTTAAGATAAATAAGAGGATAGTAATAACCAAGGAATGCTTGAAAGTAATATGTAGTCCCAATTATTATCACAAAGCAAGAACAGAGAGACTGCTACTTGTACTCTTGGCTGTACTGGAAAACAGGCAATACCTTCGTATCATTCAGATCGTAAACAGGTAGATGCATGGAACACATTTATTTCATTCAAAGACAGCACAACGCCAATTATATTGAACATGTAACAAAATGATGGAACTATGTGATTAAATAGGTATGTGAGAGAAAAATGATAATGGAATAAGAATCCACGCAATAATTTATTACTGTTGAATTGTGCAGTAGTATATGGAATTATTTTAATCGATGACTGCCATTAAAATCGAAGAGAATATTCCCGATTTTGTTGCGGTGTCATTAATTTCTGTGGTTTTGTTTCGTAAAAATGAAAAGATACTTCCGCAGGGGACCAAAAAGGTTTTTCGTAAAATCGTTATATTGAATTTACATAATATCAAATAATAACACCATAATAATACATAGAGGGACGTTCTGAACCGCTTCATCACTTGTGTAAAATCAAATTTTTCATACAATCGGAACATACATAAAATCAAGATTCTACTGTATATATATAGATATGCAAATATTTAGTTAATTTGTTGCCTCGCTTAGTGTCTATGTCATAGACCATGCAACCACACCATGGCCACTGTTAGCCACCGTAACATGTTTTAATTACAGAAAAAGAACTAAAAATGTCTTAAAAAGCTGTGGTGTATCCACCTTGGGTTTTTCAAGATGTTTGTTTCATTCTTCTTCTGCACCTAAATTGATTGATTGATTGATTGATGGTAAATTTTTGTAGGTGAGACTTTATTCGCTTGTAGGTAATAAATATTACACAGCTTCATCAGTGGCATAATTATACATATCCAATTACATAGAAAACAGAACATTTACAAGACATCATTATAAAAAGTCACTTGTAAAATAATGCAATTTGCTGAATAGCAAGATTTTAAGATTCTTTTTAAATGCCATGGGAGAGGAGAGAGATTTTATATCTGAAGGTATCTTATAATAGATTGTAGCAATAGAATGTTATGGCCCTTAAGGCATAAGGTATATGCATACTGTTTGCCGTGAATGTCATTCTTGGAGGATGTGTCATGATTGTGTTAATGTAAGCTTGCAACAAAAAGATGGGGGTAACATTTAGCTAACATAGCTCAAGTGAGGATGTAGATGCATGGGAGGGTAGGAATTTGGAGAGAGGTGAACAGGAGTTTACCATTAGTTTGAATGAGTACTTGGCAGATGGCCTTAATAGCCTGTTTTTGAAGAGAGAAGGCCTTTGAAGCTGTAGGTGAATGACCCCAAAACATGATTCCAAATGACAGATGAGAGTGGACCTTGGCATAGTATACAGCTTTTAGGGTATTTAGAGAAACATGAGGTGACAACTTACTTATCATAAATAAGCCTACGGACAGTTTTTTGTTGAGTTCAGAAATATGATTTGACCAGTCTATGTATTACCCAGCTGAAGTCCCAAAAATTTGATAGATGAAAAGGAGGTGAAAGCAGAGTTGGGTGGTAGAGTAGGAATCTGGTGAGACTTTTTGCTATGAAAAAGGAAACATAGTTTTAGCCTCATTTAGAACTATGTTATTGAGGTGACTTGAATCATTTAAAGTTTTAGCAGCTAGAATGAGCTTCATATTCACCTGGAATGGCATAATTTCTAAAACTTTAGATGCATCCTCCTCCTGGTAGCCTTCCTAAAGACATCTTTGGGAAATAATTTAAAGTACAATGACAGCATTTCAGGAGATGAAACGTCAGTTAATGGTTTTTAATTGCAGTCTCATTAAAATATATTTTTTTAAATCTCGTTTTGCAATGTTGCCATCTGAAATATACTTGTGGGAGTAAATTTGGCAACATTGTACATACACCCCCTTGTAGGATAACTGGATGGTGATTGCTGAATCACTTTCCCATAACCCTTTTGATAGCGGGAAGACTGATAGTCTAGACTGTGTTTATATTAACAAAGGATATCTTCGCTCCCTTACTTCTTTTAGTATCTATCCCAGAATGTCATAATGCAAGATTTGTAAACCTTTTACTTCAACACTTGATATGTTCTTTGTTTTCATAGTTTACTATTCCACTATCCTAGTAGCTTCTTACTAGATTATGTCCTGTTATTAGATGCTAGAGCAAAAGTCTATGGACATAACCTTAAATGGTTATGTCCATAAACTCAAATTGATGAAAATTTCATTAAAATGTAATATTCATCAATTTGAGTTTATGTGTTGCAATATCTTACATCTATGTCCCCAAGCAATTTAATCAATTACTTTATGTCAGCTATACATGGATGCTTGGCTGGATGACAGCTTTGGTATTGGTAACCTGGTACCTGCCAACATTCTGGGTACCATTGATTAATATGTACTTCATCTATTGGCTACTGGTAAGAGTGCCATTGTAATGCATTTTTTATAATTTATTCCCAGAGAAAGGAACACCAAAGAAAGGAAATCCAGTGGAGACAGAGGATGAAGAACTTTACAAACTCCCACCTCTTCCAAAAATTGAAGTCCCTGGCAAAGAAAGTGAGGGCTCAGAGGAGAGCTCACTGTAAGACTGTTTTAGTCATAATATGGTGAAATAGAATGAGTGGAATTGTTAATTTTGTTACATTGCATATTCTATTAAAATTTTATCTATGGGAGGGGATAGTTTTTGCATGTCTTTTTAGTTCAGTTTTAATTCTCATCCTGAAAAAGAATAAAGTAGGTCAACGTGAGAACTAGAAGGATATGAGTTTAATTTTAGTTAAAGTATAACTATCGGATGGTTATTGATCATTTGGAGATGATCATAGAAATGAATCCCAAAATTGTGTATTCAACACTCTTGTATATCATATTGTAAATTTGACTCTTTCCAGTGTCCAATATAATTGAGACCTCTTAGGAACAAAGTTAATATAAAACTAAAAATTCCTCAACAATAATTTTCATTTTCCTTGAGACCATTCAATTATGCAGTATAATATTGCTGTTTAACTGTTGATAATGAATGAAAGGAAGCAGTGTAAAGGGTGTTAATGCAATTTGCATGTTACCAAGGTGATTTTATGTTAATTTTTTCTGAATCGATAATTAAAATTTTTATAATTGTAAACATTAATTTGTTTAATTAAAATTTAGAAGGTTAAGTAGAAAGAGATTAGAGTAAAATTGAGTAGATATTCATATGAAAATTTCTTGAGAATTTGTTTAATGTTTGGTTGAATGAGGAAACAACTTCAATTTACCGGAATCCTGTTATCCTTATCAGGTCAGATGAAGATATAGACTTGATGTCCTACTATAAGGATGAAGATGATGAAAAGCCTTCTGGTAAGGGTAGGAGTGGGTCACAGCTCAAAGTCCAAGGTGGCTGGAAGAAGTGGACCTCCTGGGTTGACCCTCATGAGGTAGATCTGCAAAGCAAAGACTTCAAGGCTTTGCCTGTTGAAGTGAGGCGTGAGATACTCACAGATTTGAAGGAGGCGAGGAAAGAAAGCTCATGGGGACGATTACACAGGATGCCTAAGGTAATGACACTTACATATTTTTTAATAATATTTCAAAACTAATACCTGGTGAAGGCCCATCGATAAATAATGATGAGAATATTTATAATAATAGAGAAACTAAGATCTGATTTGGACTGGCATCGAAGTCTGTAATTGGGGGAGAGAATAGGTATTCCACATAGAATGACAGCTGGTAAGAAGTATGCAGAGTTAAAGAGGGATTTATGTTGAGGCAGGGCTCAGTTGAACTGGTCCCTTCTGAAAACTTGAAGGTTGCGATGCATACTATAGCCTTGGAAAGGCAGGGGGAAACATGGTGAAATGTCAGGGGAAACAAATTAAGTAGCGTGAAACCAGTGGTAGCCCTCTTCCATCAGGAGTAGTCGGAGGGAAGAAGTCGCCATCACAAGCTTGAGGATAGGGCATAGCACCCTGACACACTCATACTTCTTTACAGTGGATAAAATACCAACACGCCGTAATAAGTGTGACTCCGCCCTCACTATTAACCACATCCTGATGGAGTGTGATACATTCCATTTGGCTCGTGAAAGGCATGATATCAGGGGCGACCTAGGATGCATCCTGACATACGACCCTGAAAGACTTGACCATGTCTTAAGATTTTAAAAATATACTGGCATTTTTGATAAATATCTAGTTTTATATTTTTAATATCCAGTTTAAAGCTAGGGATTGCCTTGCTATTAAACGGGGTGATGACCCTGAATTTCTTTTTTACATTTCTTAACGTGTTTTAAGATTTGGTCCTTGATCTAATATCTGTGTTATTTATTATATTTAATTATTAGTTTATTTACTTTTTTATTTTTATTTATAGTTTATATGCTTTGTATGTTAATTGGGATAAATATTCACAAATAACTTTTTAAGAAGAGAGGTTGTGCAAAATGACCCTAGTTGTTGAAGCACCCAACAAAACTAAATTACTACTACTAGTTATTACAATAACAGCGATTAGAAGTTGAAAACATAACCATAAAGTTAAGATCAACTGTACGCTACAGTTTTGTTGAACATTGCTTGTCTTAAGCTCTGATCATCCTGAGCTCTTGACTAAATTAAACAGCAGGAGGCAAATTTACTTGGTGGAATATCAACATACTAGAAATTCAAACTTTATTCCACCGTTGGAAAAAACATTTGCATGGCTACGTCAATAAATAAAGTTACAAAGAAAAAATCAATTACAAAGATATTACATCGTCCAAATGGTATTTCACACAGAAAATTACCAAAGGCAAAGGATTGACCTACTTTACATAGTGGAATGTAAGTCAGCCTTCAAAATATTAAACATTAACTAGTGAATCATTCAAATAATCAATAATATCATAATAGCATTTTACATGGAGTAATTTTTTTACCTTCCTTTTGAATAACCTAGGTGAGGATATGGCTTTAATATCACTTGGTATCTTATTAAAAGTTTGGAGGCTGAGCAGTATGGACAATTTAGACGAAGAGAACTAGAATAGTGGTTTCAGTGAACATTATTTCTAAAAATGGTGGCGTGACTATGGTATGAAGCGTTAGTGGGGAATTAGTCAGGGTTTGAATGAATGAAGCAGACACAAGTTAAAATATAAAGGGATGTGGATGTTAGGATTCTAAATCCAGAGAATAAAGGTTTGCCTGAAAACACTTGGTATACTTCTACCCAGTTATCTTGTGTAACTAAACCAAGTGTTTTTTTATTTCATGTATGAGCTCTTGAAGTAAAAATGGTTATTATTTTGAGTTAATGCCATTAATTTTTACTTCCTGGCACAGTATATTTGAGGTTGATTCAAGTGCTAAGTCCCTTAATTTATTCTAGTATTTCATATTAAATATATCTGGTTTATTTATGGAATTTATTCTCATAAGAGATAGACATACATGGCAGGAAATTGTTACTTAAATTTGTTATCAAAAGATGTCTTTTTGTGAAAAAAATAATAGCCTAGAGTTTTCTGTGGTTTTACCAAGGCAACCAATTGAGTATAACTAATTGTCATTAATAAAATATGTTGATTTTGCTTGGATGTATTTCCACAGAATTACTAATTGTCTTTTCTTCTCATTTAATCTTTTCAAAATATCACTGTGATTCTTGATAAAGCTGTTTACATAAATGGTAAATGTGGTGATTTTTACATTTGTTTAAAAAAATATTTCAGGACCTTGGAAATTTCTCAAGTTTCCAAATGACACGCCTGCTGCACCGTCGTAACGTTCAAAAAGTTCTGGAAGAAGTGGAAGAAGAATTTGCCAGTAATGAAGTCCGGGGCACTTCCCTTGGTGAACTGGAGGCCATAATGGTCGAGAAAGGAGTGGCTCTTGAGATACAAACAAGTCAACGAATAGCATCAGATGAGAACAGAGGCTTCATACTCATCACTGGATTGAAGGATCAGAAGAAAGGTGAATTAGTCCATTTAAACACTTTCAATTTCTAATTGGTGACCCCGCCTTTTAAAGTTCAGTGATGCCTCTGGACACACCAAACTAAATCCCAAGCTGAGAGTGATTTTCTGGGTGCCACAGGTAGCAGACAGAAAGGAACTGCCCCCCCCTTGTTACCCCTGATGTGTGGATTTCTACACACCATCTGGGTTAGGATTATAGGTGAATTCTCTCAACCCTCACATATCAAACCAAACTTAGGGTTAAATACTGTGGTTTTTTAAAATATATTTTTCATATTTAAAAAAATCTCTCTTATGATTAAAATGAATATGATAGTAACACAAACAGATAAATATATAATAAAACAGATAAATGATAAATAATGCATATATATATAGGTTCGAACACTAGTGGAACATACAGAGACACAGGACACAAAAAGAAAGAAACTCACAGTGGTGAAGAATTTTTGGTGGTACCACCACCTTTGTCCTTTCAGGAGAGAATGAGCAGGGCAGAAGGCTATAGGGAAGTTTGGGGAACCCAAGGGGAGGGGAGGTAGGGAGTGGGAGAGTTGGGAACGCGGGTGGGGAGGAGAGTGGGGAGAGGAGGGAGGGGTAGTTAATGCATTGAGACC
>WURS02058145.1:0-25420 GCA_011762765.2 Rhinocypha anisoptera | reverse complement strand
TCTTTTCGTATAATATTTTCTTATTAATTGTTGAACATGGGCCATATTCATGTCATTGCCACCCGGCTTGTAGCCGAATTGCAATGTTTACCCCTAAATAAATAAATTATTGAGTAGACGGAGCTAAGAATAAGAATTAAATACTTTCCAGGAAGCCTAAGAATATTACTTATTTTTTGTAGAGAGTTTAATTAGAGCCTCTATCATCGGATAGGGCAAGAACTCGCCTCGATCTACACTACATAACAAAACCATAGTCATCCTTCACCTGGGCAGCTTTCACTCCACGTATTAAAAGGAAATAAGCAATGTCAGTAGTCAACTGTACACCTGCCTACAATATTGTATTCACAATAAATGGTAAGGCAACTGTAATTAACTGGTAATTACCAGTTAATAGTTCGGTCAATTACTAGTTAATAATCCGAATGGCCAAGACATATAACCTCATCTGTACAGTGATAGAAAGGCAACCCTTAGTTACATCTCTATTGCTTCAGAATCCATGACCTTTTAATGCTATTAATTCCTATGAAGCTGATGTTTTCTCCGGAATTTGTATGTTACGAAGACTGATGAACATTTTTTTCGACTCAATGTCCCAAAATTAGCAATGTTACGCCGAAGGCTTAAATTACATTTCACGGCTGTATGGAGCCTGGACTTAGTTTGGCACATGGTACTAAATTTTTATTGATGCATGCAACATTCTCAGCAGAGTAATAAAATGAAAATGCATCACGTTTCCAAAAAAAAAGAATTTACTACGACGCGCGTTTCAATTCACTGAGCCATCATCAGGTCAAAATGATGGTTCAGTAAGTGAAATGCGGGTCGTAGTAGTCTTTATTTTGTGGAAGTGATACATTTTCATTTTATTAAGAGTTTCTTTCACCATATAAAGACCGAATCTGTGATTCTTCTCAGGATAAGTTTCGCGTAAAAAATCAGTAGCTATTCTTCTCAAACAAATAATTAATTTTCATTCACATTCCATTATTTTCTTTTATAATCAATTTGAAATGTGCTTTACACTAAAAACAATTACATCAAATCAGAATAACTTGAATTTTCACGCATAAATTTCATTTATATGATCAGCGGATCTTATCGAAGCAAGAGACGACTTACCGCTTCCCTTCCCGCTGACTCCACTACAGCCTTTTGCACCGGCTTACAACACAGTGAAAAACGAGGAATGCAGAAATCACGCTCTAAAATTCTTGAAGGACCTAAAGGATATGAAGATCTGGGCACTTAAGAGTAAGTGGAGTGTTTTTAATAAGTGAAACTTTAACCATTCTCTCCTTTCCATCAGTGATTTCGTCAAACAACCAAGATATTTCCGCGAACTATATGCTCATTTTGAAATTAATGCTAGTCTAATTCAATACAATCGAATTTTGGTATCTTGTGCCAATAAATGTACATATCCTTTATCAATATCATCCCATAATTTTACGACGACATTTAAATTCATAAATATGTCTTTAAATCAAACGAAAAAACTTCATGAACGGATTTACATGCGTTTTAAATTTAAATGCAGTAAAATCGTAAATTTTAAATATAGACATAAAACTCATACCAAAGGACGGTAGAAATAAAAGTGCGTGAATGCAAAATGAAGTTTCGGGTGCATTCGGGATTATTAAGGAAAACGCAGTCATAACCTTGTCTTGTAGACATTGAGTTACGCTACGGAATGCATTATAATATTTTTAAATAAATCTATTGCGAAAGGCTACAATAATTTTAATTAGAAACAGTCTCAGGTGTAACTTTGTGGAAATCCTTCTTAGTTGAAGAACTAGGAAAACAGAAAACCATGGTCGTGAGAAAAATATTTCATTAATTTATAAAATTCACGATTCTGCTATAGTATTAAATTAAGCTAACTTATCTTTGGCTATCGAAAAAATATAACACGTTCCACCGCTTGTTAAACTTGAAATGTTACAGAAAAGTGCTTGTGAAACTTAATTAAACGGAAAAATTATTACGAGCTCATAGCCAGTCCATACCTCTAACAGTTGTATCATAATAAAGGATGAAAGATCATTTAAAAGTGAAATCGTGCGTGTTATTCTTCTCCTCTTGGTTCGCTGCCGACACGGTTTCGATGTGAACAGTGTACGACTCATCCGGTAAAGTTTCATCCGGGGTACTCCGCGGAAACGCTAAATGGCTGGGAGACGAGAGAGAATGCTTCAGCGTCTCCTCCGATCCGGATGGAAAGGAAGGTGCGGAAGAAGAAATCCGTGGCCAATACTGCATCGCGTCCATTTTTGCGGAGCCTAAAACGGCCTACGGAACCAACGATACGACATCGCAACTACCGATCCAAAAAATCTTCGACATGATCCACACGCACAATGCCCTTCGCTCTTACCATGATACGGTATGTGACAAAACTTACTTTTACACCCCTTTTACGGTGGATTTTGTTTCGTCCTAAGCTTTCCCCAGCTTAATCTGAAGCCGCTTTGTTAAGTGGTTTCGGCAAATTATTATGGCCGCAGGCGCTTGCTGATGTCAACCATTCAGGAAAATTAGTTACAAATACAACATCCATTTCGAACCCGCGACCTTTGGGTTAGCAGGCGAGCGCGCGACCTACTCAGCTAACACAGCTGGCATATTTAGCGAAAGAATTATCCTTTATAAATAGATCAATGAAATGAATGCCCCACTGAAGATTAAAGTAATGTGGTGGTGATGGTAGGATGACTTCAGTACATGCAAGAAATAAATGTGGGTTTAAAATTTATGGAGAATGATATTGATTACATATAATACTTTGTAAACACAACATTAATAAGCTTAGGAAAAGAAAGCCATCATCCGTCATCCCATACACACACATTTTCTTATTTATTTATGCAATATATAATAATCTTTTTCTCTAGAGAGATTGAGAACCGAGTTCTTTGGCATTGCCTTGTAATGTTGTACCCACCAAAATATGATTTATTTGTAAGGTATATATAAAGAGGAAAAAATTGTTAATCGAGAATATATAATCCAAAGTTATGAGAGCTAACATTGGTAATCACGAAGCAAAAATTGTTATTAATATTATCTAAATAACTTCAGACTTACATGCAACAATCTTGTTAAAGTCCAAAAGACCACTATTATTTTTTTAATGATTAGCTTTGTCCTTAAAATCACCATTTTACATACAGAGAATCCAACTAAACCAGCAAAGTAGATAAAAGAAAATTATGTTTTATCAAAAACTGTCCATACATTCTTTAATTTATATTCCACATCTTAAATATAGATTAGTAGAACACTATCCAGCTTAATGTATCAGTTGTTGTTGTCACAATGGAATGCATTCACATATTTTGTCATTACAAACTGTGTCCAAACTTGTTGCAAGATTTAGCACGACCGGTTGTTTTTCATTCATGATTTATGGGTATTAATTCTTGAAACAAATTCAAAAACTTCTTCAATAGCCTATTCAAATCTTATGGATCCATCAGTTAGTTAGTATTAGGCATATAGGGTGTGTCAACAGCAAAGGTCATTTTGCACCGCTAAAAAATTCATTAAGATTTACAACTCAAATTGTAAATATATGTAAAATTGCATTTGAAACACGTTCACTCTATAGTTTATTTAAAAGCCCTGTTTCCCTTAAAAATGAAAGTACTAGACTGAGTGCGCCAGGGTCATCCCCCAGGATTACTCCTAGGTCGTCACCCCTGATGTTCAACCTGTGACGGACAGAACGGTAGCTATCACACTCCGTCAGGAGGTGCATCAACATCAGAGGCAAGTCGCACTCATTACGTGGATAAATTTCTAATATTTTAGTTTTGCAACCTCACTAATAGACTTATAATTTCATAATATAAGTCCCTTAATTGTCACGAAATTCACATATTGGTAAATAAGAGTCACAAACTATAGTCATTGAATTGTCTGGATAGGGGATGATTAATTAAATGAACAGCGACTATTAGAAAAACTTAAGGCCAAAATCGTCATAAAAAGTTAACTTCTTGACATCTATCTCACCATAGTTACTTCTTCCACAATGCAGATTAAGTGTGTTCATTCAATAAGAACTGTAAAGCTAAATGCTTGAATATAAAAAACAACAGGGTTAAGTAGAAAAACTTGGAAAGGAATAAATTTATTAGTTAAGGCCTAAAAACATTCATCATTATCAAACTTCAAGCCTTCCATAGAAAATAATAGAATATGTATGTTTAGCTTGGATTTATTCCCACAGAATTAAATACAAGCTAGACTTACACTTTTTATTATTGTCATTGTGGACTTCCACCAAGTGACAGTCTCTTCAGTGAATTTCCTTCCATACAAGCTTAAAATAAGATAAAAGCAGGCTAAAGTAAGGGTTTCTTCAATGTAATTAACTCAAATTTAAATCACATATAAAATCATTCATCAAATCAAAAGAGAGTAATCATTAAAACAGTCATTTAGCTCCTCGAATTGTAGAAAAAAATCAGTTGGATGAAAGCATACGCAAGGTTGACTCGAACCCACAACCTTTGGTTAATGAGTGTCCTACCCATTGGGCTAACCCACCAAGCTAGAGACAGACTTGGTGTCCATAAAATGTTACTGTGGGGATTTTAAATGAAAAGTAAAATATTTACATTTCTCTAGACAATGTCATTCAAATCGCACATGATACTGATCAAAGCAGTCCTAGAATGCTTCATCTGAAATCACTTTGAGAACTGGCAAGGATTCTATCTTTAAGGTCCCAAACAAGAGCATCAACTTACGCCAACCATGCCTGCCAATGTTTAAGGACAGTAGCATTTTCTAATCCACTTCATGAGTACTTAAATTTGATAAATCCAAAAGGAAAGTGAGTTATATCATGGTTCTGATAAAGCCTTTATAATAATATCCTAATACACTTTGCAGTGTTAATTATTATTAAGAGAAAAATAAAAATAAATCACCCATTAATAAATAACAACATTATTGAAGTTGTGAAACAAATCAATCTCATGAGTACAATTGGAATTTTCATAAAGGTAAAAGGCAGGAAACTCTCATAAAATTTTAGTACCAGATATTGGATTAAACATTAATAAAAAGATCAAACAAGAGAGGGCTTACGTGCATCATTAACTTTAGAAGTTTATACCCAAAGTAGTGAAAGAATATGAAATCATTTTTCCAGCAAAGGTGTTAAGGACTTGCAAGAAAATTATATCTCCAATGATATAAACGTTCTTTCTCCTAGAATGACCGGTTCTTCCCCAGCTTCAGCGAAATGAACATTGGTATTTGTGTACCTCATACATGCACTCCAGCTGACCTGAAAGCTGCTCTCTCTGAATGGCTGTTTCCAGGTAACACTTCGAAGTTACTCGGACTGGACACAAACATTGTGGTCCATGATGATTCCTGTTTGAAAGAACAAATCAAGATATCAACAAAAGGGAAAATTTTCTTGTAAGAAATAATTTATGGAATTATATTTTCTTTCAGTTGCCACCCTCTAAAAAGTCAAAAGTAAATATTTTAATCAAGTCCTTTTGAATAAAGTTGGGCTTATTCAGATAGTTACATTTTACAAAATCATTTGCATAAGTAAAAGTTTGTCTCTCTCTCTCACTGAATAATGTACTGTGTAGTAATGTCCTTTCAGATTGTCACATGTATTCTTAAGGCATAGTCAAATGTTTTCCTATAATTTCAGGTGTTTTTGCACATTATTAACATTTGTCGGGATTTTTGGCTATTTTTATGACCGCAAGACGGAGATGCAGATAAAAAATGGAGAAGAAATCAATGAAAACGGTAGAGTATTTCATACTTTAACAATTAATAATATGTTTAGACTGACCCACCATCCATCACTTTATACCTTCTCTCTATTTTTATTGTTTTTCTTTAAAGCTGTTGATTTACTGACTTGTTCACTACCTTTCACTGCAAAAGCCACTTTGAGGGTTTTTTAGTCACAATTTTAACAAACTGCATATTCCACATTATTGTCACTAAAATGTATATTTTATGTAAATTGAGTATGAGGAACAAAAGTAAGTATTTATAATTTATTATGTAATATACAGTGAAAATTGGCAGATGTAAACCCTCAATTCTCCCAAACTTAACTGAGAAATAGAGAAAACTACCCTTTGAAAAAGGCTGCCTTATGAAAAGCACTCCTTATCATTTACCCATTTTCCATTCATAAATAGGTCTACGTCTTCCTTTTATTATCCTTATTTTACTATCCATTTAATCTTCAAAATATTCCACCAGCAACAGGTTTCCAAGGATTATATTCCCATAGGGACTGCATTACCTCTAGCCAGTGAATCTATTGAATAAAAGCTAAGTCTAGTTTGGGATACCCTATAAGAAACTGAAAACCAATCTTAAGAGTCCTGTGTTTTCTTTATAAGAAGTTAAATGCTTGGAAAAAACTCCCATAACACTACTTACTCAGGAATTTCATATGCCATAAGGCACGAAATGAATGCCTCGCTTAACATGGCACCTTTGGACTGATAATCGCAGTGTGATAGTTCATCTCTTTCATCAGAATGGCACAACATGCAATCCCTTCCTCACCAGTATAATAATCATTTGCTTATCACATTTATGCTCTAATCTATAGGAACTGTGATGCGTGTCCTCCTGGCATTTTCTTTTCGAAGGACTCTTCGGAGTTTACTGGATACAGAGACACCATTGGATGAGTTGAGCTGTATCCATGGAATCAGAGCAATATTCACCATTCTCCTATATTTTATACATAAGTTCATAGCCCTCATGTACACATCAATTGCCAACCGAGAAGATTTAACTGTGGTAAGTGACTCACCAAATATTTTCACTTAATTCAGCTACTATAGGTCCCTCACAACAATTTTGGAGCATTACTTAACTTAGCAGTGTTATGGAAACTTAGATTCAATAACTTAATATACCTCATGACATCTTTACTAATTTTTTAAGTTTTCATATGAGGAGCTTTATTTCTGAAAAAAGGCAGTTGCATCATCCAACTGTTGACTTTTCATGATCCTGTTGATTTATTTAATATCCATCTCCACAGTTTTTCAGATGGATTCTCACATTCAACTCTGGTTTAGTCATTTAGAGATGAGTCCTCTTGTGAAAAAAATTAAATAACAATTATTTTCATGGGAACTGGTGAGTGATTACTGCACAAATATTATATTTACTTTTCTCCAAAGTTCAAAACTTTTGAAGTGAGTTGGTTAATAATTTTACAAATCTTGAGTGTTTCCATAGAACTTTGGGAACAATTTATAAGGAAGGGTCTTCATTCAAAATGATCACTTTAATTATTTCATCGAAGGATCCTATCCTATAATAACAATAAAAGTATTATGGCAATAACTACCAGAGACAATGTTTCACAAAGGTAAATCCAAGTGCTGTAAACCAATCCTTCCCCATGGACTATGATCTTGATGTGACAATATGGTCAAAATGGTCAAAATGGTCAAAATGGCCTTGTAAAATGCTTGTTCCAATGGCTCCTAGAGCTTCACTGGTTGGACTAATTTCCATTGCTTCTGGTAGCGACACTCATGCCAGATAGATTGAAGGGTTGGGCCTAGATGAAAGGTAGTTCATGAAGTGTTTACTCCTCGGTGAGGTAGCTGAAAAGGTATTGGTTTCCCAGTGGGACGGTCATGAGTTGATGGTGACATTTTAAAAACATTATTGAGGAGGGCAAAGGGAAGCCATAACAATTACTCTTTTTTTCAAGAACAATGATGATCTACAATTCTCAATTGATCCCTGATAACTATAGGGCTCAGCTCACTGAGTTGGGTGTTCTAACTGGCAATGAGGGTAAGGTTCGTGTGGTTGTTATATCATAAAACCCCTGTGAAATCAGGTAAAGAGAAACAGATAAGAAGACAAAGAAGATGACTTTAGTAATTACTATAGGAAAATAGAATGTAAGAACAATAATGAAAGGAAAATAAGAAATATGGGAAGGGGAAAGGAAAAATAATTGTACTTGGACTGAGAAACATGGAAGGATGCTGGAGACTATTGTAGCAATAGGATAATCTATGGCAGAGGGAAAGAAAGTCAGTGGGTGGTAGACATAGTTTTGGATGAGATTTTTGGAAGGAGGTTAGTCAATATTGAAAAGGTTTATGTTAGAATCATCCAGCATACATGAATATTCTACCATTTGAATTTTAAAATAAGAGTGAAAACAATGATGTATTGTTGGAGAGAGGGTCATCACTGTATAGAAAAATAAAATGAAAAGTCATCTTGAACAATAAAATGGACAGGAAAAATAAAGAATGTAAAATGAGTATGTCAAGATAACAAGTGTACTTCCTGAAGTAGTAGTGCATCTGATATGCTTCCTTTAAGATGCTAAGGAGGTAATGACTTTGATCGGGATTCACTTCAACTATGACGTAATCACTATTTCAGTTACTGAGTTATTACCAGAGTAATGGATAAGAGGTCTTATCCAAGAGGATATATTAAGGTCTTACTCAAATTGATTAATAATGGAAAAGTTTGGAAATTAACCTTTTGAGATCATAGCTGAGTTCTTCAATTGATGAAATCTTGGTATGAAGAGGGAGAATGGATGTTCCTCCCAGATATTTCCTATGTGGATTTTGAAATTCAACTAAACTTTATGGCATACTTGTGGGCACCTGTGAATGCAAAATGGAAGGTTAATAGATTTTCTTTAATTTTACCACCCTTTATATCTAACTTCACCCTGATTTACTTTAAGTACTTGTCAGGATATATCAGCATGATGATGAGAGCATTTTGGGGCCATGTGGATACTTTTGTCTTATTGAGTGGACTACTGACTTCATATTATGCTTTCAAAAGACTGCAAGAGGGACGGACCTTAAACATCACCAAAATGTATCTACAAAGATATCTCAAGTGAGTGAAATTCATTTCTGTTAAACTTACCAAGACCTAACTCAAAAAGAGAAGTAGAATTTTAATTGAAAACTTTCTTACTGAATCTCATGAAGTATATAGACAATTTTAATACCGTCATTCCATCTAAAGTCGAACAGCAAGCAAGGAAAACAATGCTATGGAGTCATAACTTTTCCTGCAATATCAACCCAAGATTCATGGTCGCATAGCATAAACTGTATTCTTTTTTGTAACGGTAACAATTCCGTCAACTTCCATTTAATTCGACTTAAGGCTGCCCATACAGTTTTAAAAAGTTTTTGCAAAAAAGTGTGAGTGTCTAACTTTCACTTGCTACTACTGCTAATAATAGTACTATTAATTGACTGATATGTGAAACTCTTCAAACTTTAACCTTGATTAAGTGTTCACTTGTTAAATTTTATACAAATCTATTTTTTAATACAATGTCAGTTTTTCATCACTCCGTCTTGAGTCGGACATTGTATTAACATTTCCCTGTCTGAAGTCGGATGGTGTGGTGCTGTCTGGTGTACCTACCTACCTACCTAATTACTCTTAAATTCGTAGTTGATGTGGTCAAGTATGGAACAGGAATTGGTAGGTGTTGACAGTGGTGTATTATCCTAAAATTGAAAAAAAAGCACTGAAAGAAGTAAGTGTGAAGATATTGTGAATAAGAGGTGCTTCAAAGAAAATATCCAGGAAAGCATGGTGTTAAGCCAGTGTTTAATGAAGTGAAGGAGGTAACAATCAGTGCACATTTTATTAAAGTGTCAGAATGGGGTTTTCCATTAACGAAGTTTGACCAACCTATATTGGTAAAACAATCTTTGGAAAAATGTGAACGTACAGAGTCACTATTTAAGAACAATTTGCCTGGAGAAGGATGGGTGGAAGGATTTCTTTCCAGGAATGCTGAACTTTCTTTGCATACATGCAGAAATATACCTATAAGAAGGCCTAAGGTGGGTCAGTGTCTGATGTATGCAAGTGACTATACAAATGATGAAGAAAAATGTGTTACTAATTACTTCCTTCGCAAATTCAGATTTATTTTTTAGATTGAGGTTGAACAATGCAAACAACATTTTGGACGGCTAGGAAAAACAATTGAAGGAATCCCTCTGTACAAAATCCTCAATTACGATGAAACAAATTTGGGTGATGATCCAGGTGGAAAAGTGAGCATTTTCAAGAGAGGAACAAAATATCCGGAGAGTGATTAATAGTTCTAAATCTTCCACTTCAACTATATTTGCTGGTACGGCAGATGGACAAATGCTACCAGTATATGTGGTCCACGAATCTGAACAAATATGGGACACTTGGGGGCCCTAACAGTGCTAGATATAACAGGACAACTTCGGGATGGTTTGATGAAATTACATTCCATGATTGGTTTTCAACAATTGAGGTTCCATGGAAAAATAAGCTTGCTGGAACAAAAGTGGTTATTGATGATAATTTATCGAGTCATTTTTGTGAAGAGGTAATAAGAATGTGCGAAGACAATGATATTAAATTTGTGTGTCTTCCCCACAATGCTACTCATCTCCTCCAGCCATTGGATGTGATTTTTTCAGTTGCTGAAAATGGGTTGGAAGGATATTTTAACAGAATGGAGAGTGATGAAAAATTAACGTGGAATCTAGAAAAAGCATCACATCAGTTGACGTAATGAGCTCACAAACAGAGGAATTATGTTCAAGCACATCGGGCTTCAAAAGAAAAATGAGGAAGAAAAAAGTGCAGATGCTGGTATCAGATGACTCATTTTCGGAGGACTTCTTTCGTTAAAAGATTCTTCAGATGAGTAGAGAGAGGAGCAACTGGAGGACACTAGCAAATGTAGGTTTGAGAATCCAAAGGAAGGGGATTGGGTGTTAGTCAAATTTCCAACCAAAAAAGTGTTCGATTTTATGTAGCATGAGCGGAAGAAGTTACGTAGAATGGATTGGACATTCAATGTGTTAGGAAAATGGAAAAGGCTTAAATGGCCTGAGACCAATGGTAATTGTTTTGTAGACTTAGACCAAATAGAACAAAAGCTCGATCCACCTGATTATTTCAAAATAAACAAGAGTGGCAATTTTTCATCATAATAATGACTTTTAGGGTTACAATGTTTGTTAACATAACTAGGTAGAATATTCCCACTCAATAAAATTTTAATTGTTTCATTAGGCATTCTTAATTTCATTCATCGGATGTTGAAGCAGCATTCCACCCCACCAACCCAATATGTACATACCCAATGACCTTCATATCGAAGGAAGTGGAAGTATAAATCCCTTTTTAACATTTCACATGTCCGAATCTGGACAGCTATTCTTTGAAAATCAAACGACTGTCCAGCTCAGCACCAGAAAACAGGATGAAGATGCAGGGATATAAAATTATTTTTTTTCAGACTAGAAAAAAAGATTAGATGGTTGAAAAATGTGTTTGTGTACAAAACGAAACATGTTGAACTACGAGGCAAAAAAATCAATATGTATTTTTATAAATAAGATCATGAGATAAAAATTATTCACAATAGTGTCCGACTTCAGACCGGTTGATGGTAATATTTTTATTTTTTTAAATCAAATATTAAAACTTTACAGTCTATTCTTTACAAGAGACTCAATAAGTTTCTGAAAATAAAAGATAGCATATATTATTTTTCTAATGCATGCATATTAAGTTCACTTCTTGAATGGTATATTTTTAATCAGAGTAGTGCTTATACTAGCATTACAGGAAAGTTCTGAATTTTGGGAATATGGGAATTATTTTCCTCATGGATATTGAAACATGGTTGATATGGGTATGTGATTCCTTTGCTTTATACCTGACTGATTAGGAAAGTTGTGAGAATATGCCTTAGAAGGTTCAAGGAGTCAGTTATGTCTTATGCAGTTACTTTTTCCAGTTTTCTCTTGTTTTTTAGTTACCCAGATTTTTCCATCAATTAGTAGATTGGGGTACAGGATTCCATCAATCTAATACAGACTTTCTGAAGTCTAAAATCCAGATAAGGCTGAATTCAATTATGCATTAGCACCCATGAATTCCAAGTCTATATAGTTTCTTTAAAAGTAAAGCATGATTGACACAATAAAAAGCTTGTCTGAGGTGAAACCGAAAAGCGCCAACTATTATTCATTATCTAATATTATAACAATTATAAGCATAAATTCTACATTCATACATTCTAAGGTGTCAGCAGTGATCATGAACAACTATCAATTACCAAAGTTAATGGGTAAAAATGTAGACAATTTGTCTTCATATTTGCCAGAGAGACTTCCTATTTAAAAAGTCTAGCTTAATTTTTCCAAATAATCAAGGAGAAAATATTAATATTTCTTAACTTCCCTATACATACTACATAAAAATTTCTGGAAAACAATGGAAACTATTACTTTGTATTTTCCTTTAACTTTAATTTTCACGAAGGGAAATATTTCAGTTTGTGGAAATATACAAAGTAATAATCTCTATTTTTCCATTGTAGAATTACAACATGTCATGAATTCCAACACTGAGTGAATTTTATTCTTTCATTGTTTTTACAGGTTCACTCCAGTCTTTTTCATTATTGTCTTATGGACTGAAAGCATAGCAGATATTATAATTACAGAATCACAGTACCTACATTATGGCAAATACTTAATTGATAAATGCCAGAACAAATGGTTTAATATTTTGACTTACACCAACACTCTTAAGGGTATTAATGAAATGGTAAGTATTTTTAATAATATTTTGACTGCATAGCTATATTTAAATCCAGGCAATTGAGGTAACTGTTACAATCAGAAAATCATTTGTAAGATTATAATTAAGTGATTCCAAGAATATTAAACATTATAGCAAATACATATTACTTTTATCAGTGTTCTATATGAAAATTACTTAACCTGATAGAAGAGTAGGAAGTACAAATATTGAAGAACTTAAGAAGAGACTCTAAGAAATAAAGGATTAAGAACCCATCATAGGGGTTCAACATAACCTTATGTACCATTAAGCAGAACCAACAAACAGGACAGTGAAGAGCCACTTCAGTGAATGAAGAGCAAAAGTAAATGTTATCCAGGATGCTAAGAGGGAAATTCTTATTGAAGTGGATGATAGGGCTCTAACTAGAAAGAATATTTGGAGAAGCATTATGAGAGAAAATAAATGCATTGTAGAGCACTGTAAGAAGAAGATAAGGGTAATGATTATGAGATAGGAGTCCCCATACTCGGCTTAGAATTTGAATCTGCATTTAAAAATTCAGCCAAACAAAGCACCAGGGAATCACAAATTCCATTATAACTATTAAAATGCTGGAAAGTCAGCTCAGCTCCTTCACACCTAAAATGCAATACGAGGTGAATTCAAGTTATAAGGCATCCGATTTTTTTCTAACTAATTATTCACCTTAAAAACAATGTGTTACTTCTAGACATAATCTCCCTGCAGCCATACACATTTTTTTGCAACATTGACTCCATGTTTCAATGGCTGCGGTGAAGGCTTCTTTAGGAGTCTGTTTTGACCACTGGAAAATCACTGTGACGCTGCTGGTGTGCGAGGCCGAGATTGTTTTGGTTAATTGTCACATGATGTTCTGCCTTCTTTAAACTGTCACACCCATGAACGCACTTTTGACACATCCATGACTTCATCACCATATGTCTCCTTCAGCTGGCGATGAATTTCAATCGGTGTCTCACCACGAATGATTACACGCTGGTCATGTAAAGAAAATGTCACCATTTTAAGTATCAAAAACATTTCTCATTCTCGTGGCTGCCGCTAGAGGTTCTGTCGCCGTACAGTGCTGCCATCTCTGTCACACATTGACAAAGAGTGTCCGCTCATTTTAAAACAAACCACATGTTTCTATCTGTTTCCAGTCCAGAGAAAAAAATTGGAGGCCTTACAACTTTAATGCACCTCATATATACAAAGATGAGAAATACCAATAGACTTTAGGAAGAACAAATTGTCTCATTGCAAAAAAAGAGGGCAAAAAAATGCAAAATAGAATATTCCATCAAACAAAGCTTGATGAATCATGTATCAAAGCTATCAACGAGAATAGAATGGTATATATATTTTTTTCCATATTTTTGCTGTGTACTATACGTATATTTATAGAGCATATTAAAAGAAAATAAAGGTCAAAATAAAATGCAAGTGATATCCAAGAATTTGAGCTTACTTAAAAAAATTGAGGAGTTATGTAAGAAATGCACTTGTAAAAAAAGGAAGTTGACAACCTAATTTAGAATGTAACTGAATGTAGGTACAGAATGTATACACAAGTAAAGAAATAAAATTGAGGTAAAAGTCAATATAATAATAATAGACCAAGAATATAAGACAATACATGAAGTGTCCCATGAAGGGTAATGAGTAGTCATCCTGGGCTAATAAGACCTTTGCAGTTTAAATTAGCAGAATTAGTCATTGCAGTAAATCAGCTGCATATAAACAGCGGTCTTGGAGAGGATGGTAGATGCAAATACCAAGAGGCAAATAATAAACTAAGACTAATAAGGTGAAGGAGGCATGGTGGAAAGAACAGTGTGAGTACATGGAAAAGTTACAAAAGCTGGGAGAAATGGGCTTACTAGTTTGGAAAATAAAAGCAGCAACAGGAAATAAGACCCTTACTATAAGAGTTAAGTTTGGCAAGACAATAATAGAACAGAAAGATATTCAAGGAAGATGGAAGAAGTATGTGAAGGAACTCTTCAATAAGAAGAATAGACTCTTAAACTTGAATTTAAAAAGAGAATGGGAATTAGAAGAGGATAACTTAGACCCTGAGATATTAGCTAGAGAGATTGAAAGGGCCCTGCGGGACATGAAGAGGAATGAGGGTGGATAATACACCAGCAGAATTATTCAGGGGTTTAGGATAAGTAGGAAGGAAGAAGTTTTATGAGGTAATTAGAGGGAGGTTTACGATGCAGGAATATGTCCACAAGATTTCGTTAGGTCAATATTAATTCCAATAGCAAAAAAAAAGCAGCAAATGTGAGTATTATAGGACAGTTAGTTTGATCCCTCATTCAGTGAAGGTAGTTCTAAGAATAATCAGTAAAAGACTAGAGAGAAGGCCAGAAAAATACCTAGGTGAAGACCAGTTTGGTTTTAGAAGAGGCAGAGGAATTCGTAATATTAATGTATTACGAATAAAAAATTCGTAAGGTCACTGATCAAACAGAATGTAAAACATACAGGATGTTTTTGCCATTTCTTAGACTGAGAAAGTAGAGTGGCCTAAACTAATGGAAGTGTAAGTAAACGTAGCAGACCAGGTGGGGAGTTTGGATGGGCACAGTTTGGTAGGGGAGTAAGGCAGTGGTGTCTGCTGTCGCATGTGCTTTTTTAACCTATATTCAGAGAAGATGGTAAAAGAGGCATGGAAAAAGGTTGAGTCAGTAGTAAAAGTTGGTGGGGAATTCATTAAATCAGTCAGATTCACTGATAACAAAGCCCTAGTCAGTACTTCAGCCAAAGGACTTAATACTTTGTTGAGTGCTTTAAAGAACCAGTGTGATAAGTTTGGGATGAAAATAAATAGTAAGAAAATGAAACCAATGAAATTCTCAAGGAGTAACTAGGCTAGGCTAAATATCATACTAGAAGGTTATAAATTGGAAAAGACAGAAAAGTTTAAATATTTGGGATGCATCATAGAAGAAAATGTGCATAGTGGCCAAGGTATTAGACAAAGAATTACATTAGCAAAAGAGGCCTTTGTGAAAAGGAAATAGTTAATAAGAGGGACACTAACTAAAGATTTGAGGAAGATATTAGAGAAAATATGGACCATAGCATAATATGGAACCGAAACCAGGTCCATGAGGAAGGATGATGAGAATAGATTGGAAGCTTTTGAGATGTAGGTTTGGTGATGGATGAAGGAGGTGAGGTGGACAGAGAGAAAAACGAATGAAGAAGTTTTGAGAATGGTAGGGGAGGAGAAGCATTTTCTGTGAGAAATCCAAAAGAGACAGGAGAGGTGGAAGGAAAGGGTACTCAGAGGCAAGGGATTGCTGAAGGTTGTAATGGATGGTAGAATGTTGGGTAAGTGGGGTAGGGGTAGGAAGAGAATGGGGATTTTGGACATAATGATAGGGGGTAGGAAGTACACAGATTTGAAGAGGAATTAAGTTATTGTGTAGTGGGACAAATCTAACCTGAGACTCATTGGTAGATTATTCTTCAATCAATCATCATCATTGATTTTTTAAAAAATAGGTCCACCATCTCAGGTAACTGTGAGGCTGTCAACTTCATTTTGACCTCCTTAGACAATAAGAGGGAAATAATAGGCATTTTCTTAATTTATCTGGAGGTTTTGACTCAATAGATCATAGCACACGTTAAAAAGTTGAAGTGTCATGGAATAGGAGGAACACCTAGTCTGTGGATCCAGTCATTTTTAAAAGTTCCATTCAAGGATATTACATCACCATAACAGTCAATGGCTTAGAATAAATTATCAAAGGCAACTCACAACCTTTAGAGGGCCTCATGGCTCCATTCTTGGCTCTATACTTCTTTTAATTTACATCAATGACCTGCCCACAGCATTAATGAAAGTAAAAGAAATTGAACCAATTTTATATCCTGATGATACCAATATATTATATTCTGAGACCTCCATCAATGAACTAACTCCAAAGAGCACCTTAGCATTGTAGTTAGCAATTTCTGGCACAGAGAAAATAATCTGAAAATGACAAACAAAAATTACAAGCAGTACATTTCACCCTTACCCATCTAAACCCAATCCCTTAATAACAGTACTATCCAGAAAATACAATTAGTGACAGCCACAAAATTTCTTGATACCCATAGCAGTTCTTAAATAGCCTCCATACACTTTTGACATAGTTTCCAACTCTTACTGTCAACTATTTCTGTTTACCAAAATCAAATCAACCCTCAATTGATATGGATTTACTCAGAATGAGGCCAAAAAATAATTTAAGAAATACACAGACAGTGTTCAAAGCAAAACACATGAAGCCTTACAGAAATTGAATCGCCATTGAGACAATTCTATAAAGATTTACTTTGAATTGGACAATAATGAATATTTAATAGGTATACCCTAAAATTAACAAAGAGACATTTGGGAACATTTTAAAGAAGTTAATATATATTTTGAACTTGAATAACATGCACAACTTTGGTTTTGGTAGACTACACTACCCATCTATTTTTCAGTGCTATGTCAACTCTCACCAACTAGAAACAGACATGCATATGTACCTACTGTCACCATTCATTATCCTTTTCTTATGGAAAATGCCAATAATTGCAATTGCCAGTATAATGGTGACAATGACTTTCCTTTCCTACATAAAATATAGAGTTGTGATGGACGAACAACTAACCACAGTATTCTACCATGGAGCACCGTAAGTTGTACATATTATATACTCTGCCCAATAATTTTAAATTAATTGTACCCCATTTAGTCCTAATATTCTGTGAAGTAGTAACTAAATAATCAAATCTTGATATAAGAGACAAAGCAAAACTGCAAATGCAAATGATCAAACTGCAAATTTACTTGATCCTTTAAATAACCATAAGTTGAAATTGTACAACTCCCTGTTATACAATTTAGGGTTAAATTATTAATTAATATATAAAACACCAAGATACTAAAGAATAACAACTGAATTGCTTATGAAATTAAAATTGTTACTTGTATTGGTGGAAATTCAAAATCTAAGAAAATTTAAGGGCAGCACCTTGAACTATAGTATATCACAGGTTAATTTTCAGAAATTGTAAAAGTAAAAAATGAACATCTATAGTCCTTGCTATGATCTCAATTGCCTTACATCTCTCTTCCATAATATAAATATGCATGAATACCATTCTGTACTACTTGTCTGCTTGAAGAAGCATATGTGGGCATTTATTAATAAGGTGGTAAAGAGATTCTAAAAGTATATATGTACTACATTTTCAATGTATTAACTGAAATATTTTTGTTCAGCAAGTGTGTATTATTTATTATTTTACTATTATATATTTATAATTATAGGATGACAACCTATCCATAAAGTTGCTCAAATTCAGTATAAACCTCATGCAACACCAAGTCTTCAGCGATTTTCTGCTTCTAGCATAAAACTCAGACACTAATATATTTGTTTTGCTAAGTGCATTACATAAAGGGAACCTTTAAATATTATGTTGGCTGATAGATATGTGACGGTCCTTGATCTATTACATAAGTAGAAATTTTTGGAGCCACTACAAAAACTAGCAATGACTAATTGATACTGGGTGAACAGAAATGGAAACACATGATGCTCAACTATTAAAAGCAAGTTGAGTGGAATCACAGAGAGATCAGAATTATCTAATTTTCATTTTTTTTTATTTAAGCATTCAGAATCATTTCATTACACTTGTAATACTTGCTTTAAATTATTACAGGGTATCTGTAATGTCAAAGTCTGCTGATAAAATTTACCTGAATTTCCTTCATCGTCTTGTTCCATACTTATCTGGCATTCTTCTAGCATATTACTTGAGAATTCGAGATAAAAAGAAGAAACTACCACAGGTAAAGAGCAATGAAATATCATCTTTTAACCTACTTAACTAACAAACGTGGCTGAATTATTTTTTCCTTAACTGGTTTTGCCATTTTAGCAGAAAAATAGCATTGACTGTTAACACTGGGCCTTTACAAAGTGCTGAATAATGCACAAATGTCAAGGTTAATTGCAAATTATTTTCCTCAGAATATTATACTTCATTATGGAAGGGAGTACCAATTATCGTGATATAATTTGCCAAACATATTTAAATGTGTTCCTACCTAAAATGCTGATCCTCATGTGAAATTTTATATGAATATTTTGAGCCCAAAATAAAAAGGTTGTAGTTCTCAACTGACATGACACTTTGTCTTAACCAATTTTTCTTCAGTACATTCAAAACTTTACATGTATACAAACCTCCCCATTCCTCTCATAATTGAAAATCTGTTTGTATAGGGATTCCTGTTAATAGGAAGTGCTTTAGCTTTATGGTGTGCACATTACTCATTTCTAAGTATGGAGCATCTATCACAACCTGGAGCTTCTCTAGATACCAACGAAGCTGCAACATATGGTGTTTTACAGCCCTTGTTATGGAGCTGTGCTCTTTCCTGGCTTCTGTACATATGTGTCACTGAACAAGCAGGTGAGATTAAGTTAAATATAGATTTTAAAACTCTTTCTCTAACCATTTAAAGCACTTACCTAATTTCATTCATGCAAATATTTACTGTTTTGATGTACTAACCTTCAGGTGAATTCAATTCAAAGGCCAAATATGGCTCTCAATCCTAAGTTTAAGGTCATAATTGAGCAAGCATGTGGGTATACAGCCAGTTTTTTTATAGTAATGGGATCCAATCTAGATTCCAAAATATAAAGAACAATAATCTAAGAAATAAGTTACAAAATTTGCAATTTCCACTTTAAAAACTTCTTCTTTATTTCGACATTAGTCACCACAATAGCCCCTAACCCCCTCCCACCTTGTTTTTCCCTTATAACCTTAAATGTATGAGCTTGAGCTCACTTGATAATGGTGTAGTGCACCGAAACATGTCGAAATAAAGAAGAAGTTTTTTAAGTGGAAATTGCAGATTTTGTAACTTATTTCTTAGATTATGGATCGTTTCCAACACATCTCACCTGACTCTATAACGTTTATATAAAGAACACTTTAGGATTATTATTTTAGTTATTAAATGTTCAATACTTAAAGGTGTTAATTATCGGAACACACAGAACAAATGGCAAAAAGGCATTTGGTAAGGAATTAGTTACTACATTTATAGATTTAAAATACAAAAATGTTGCTATTATAAAATCATATAAATCATTTATGAAAATAAATTTTATGATAATTTCTTTTGGTCACTTCATTTTTTTAATTTAATTTATTTTTTCCATGGTCTAATGAATATTTTTGTAATGTTTCAGAATGGATGAACAAATTTTTTAGCTGGAAAGGATTCCTTATTAGCACCCGCCTGTCATATGCTTTTTATGTTTGCCAAATGGGTGTAATGCTTGCAGAAGTTGGTGCAAGTTCCAGCCCGATAACAATAAGCCCAGGTTCACTGGTAAGTTCAACAATTCTGAAATAATAATTCAACCTCATTGGAATGTAATTAACCACTCTCCATTATGAGGGGTAAATATCAATTTGACTTCAATCTCTGTGCTGTCATTAGAACATGAGAAAACTCTAAACTGGTATTACAGTTAAACATATAGGTTGGTAACATTATAATCATAGGTGGGTGCATTGAGATAGCAGTTGGTTAAATAAAATACAATTTAATGCAATACAACACATTTTAAAAATCCAATGAGTAATTTGAATTTTTTCTATTCGAATTTCCATCAAGTTTTTCGCTTGAAAGGACCATTGGCTAGAATCATGTTCTCGGGCACTTTGGAATCATGGAAAAGTATGTTGATATCAGAATGTGTGTAGAAGGTAGTTCTTGATTTTTGTGATCAACGGCATCAGCTGGCCAAGCAGTATAGATTATAAGCTTAAAAGAGGTAGAGATAAAATGCAGAGTACTCCATTTAGGTAGTGTTTTTTAAGCAGCCATAACGTTTTATCAATGGGAATTGTAAGCTGAAAGAATGATGGAACATCAAAACATATTGACCAATGGCAGGAGTTTCCATCCTTTTTGGTACTGTAGCCCCTTGGATTTTAGTAAATTATCCAGTACTTTATTTTTACAAGAAGGAATATATTTCTTCAATTCGCCTTGTGGAAACAAATATGGAAATAAATAATAATTAAATTTTCATAAACTTTATTTCTTTCTATTGTATTAAACTATGTTTGCAATATATTAATAGTATATTATACTTAATTACAAGTTTTTCACTGTACCCCCTCAACAAGCGTCCCATACCTACAGGGGGTAGGATATTAGTAGTATGTAGGAATAAGGATAATGACCCCATTTCTAGGGTATAAGAAATAGTTTCAATTTTGAATTATACCTGAGAAAATTCATCAGTCAATAGTTTAACATATCTCTTTTTGTATTTATAAATGTATAAACATGGAATGAAATATAGAGAACTCTGATGGAAAGAAAATTAATATCCCTCTAATGAGAAAGAGGTCATTGTAGTGCAGTGGGTAGAACACTTTACTATTGAATAAGGGACTCAGGTTCAAGACCCAGTGGTGCCTAGCTAAATTGAAGCTGAGTGTTTTTCTGGGTATTAGATCTTCCTGAGATATGGCAGGTAGCACATAAAAAGAAACTGGCTCCCTTATCTGATGTGTGAATTTTCATATGCCTTTGGGGTTAGTACTAGGTGGGCTCTATCCTCACCTACCAAACTGACCTTAGGGTTGAATACTGTGGTTGATGATCAAGCAACCAATGTTGAAATAATTTTGGTGTAAGCAGGAAATATTTTTAGTGCTGTATTAATGTTTAAAAATTATAATTTTTGCAGATTGATTTGAACACGATAGCAAAACTTCTACTGGTTTCACTGTGGCTGACACTTCTATTCATAATGCCTTTCAGAGATCTTTGGAATATTATGAGCGAAGCATGTAAGTTAAAGTTCTATAATATGATGAAGCAAATATGAGATAATTATTATTAAATAATCCTAGTACATAATGTAAGATTGTTTTGCTCATCTAAACAGAAATAAAATAAAAACATTCATTAAAAAGTATCAAAAGTAACAATATCTTTAAAACAGGGGTCTATATTGAACATAGTGCCTTACAGAGTACTGTAAACTTCATTGTTAATATTATTATATTGCTGCTTAAATCACATGCATATTTTTCCCTATTTCCTTTTGGCTTGTCATAAAAATGTTGTACATACAGTCAACATAAAGAATCCTTTGTAGGGTACTTGGGTAATCTGTCTGGGTAATGGCATTGATGGACACTGATGTTTCAAAGGCTAAGTCTGCCATGGTCCTAAGGGTGATTGTCTCTAGAATCACCCAGAGGATGACGGCAGACTTAGCCTTCAAAATGTTGGTGCTCATCTACGCCATTACTTGAACAGAAACCCTGAAGCCTCCAATGCTATCATTCATCAGGAAAATGTGACATCCTTTGTGATAAAGAATCCTTTCAATTTTCATATTATTTCCACATGTTTAACTATATATATTTAAATAATTTTCAATATCCAAGTATTTTCTATCTTTTCAATCTGTGGTTATATAACTGAATACATTTCAATCATAAATGATAAACTTGATAAACTATAGTTTATCAATTTGTTAATTCCACAAGATTTCTTTAAATCTGTTTACAGCCCAGGTTTTGACATCAAAGCACCTTCATGATCTGACAATGACACAATGACATCAAAATCCAGGTCACAAACAAATAAAAACTCCTGTTGAATTAACAAATAGCTTCTCATTTATCATTCTTCTATCATATAGTTGTAACTATCTTGAAATATATTCATTTGATCACCTGTAATAATGGATGAACATTCCATAATAGCAACACATATTCAATAATATCTGGAATATTTTTCAAAGAGATGCTCATCACTATATAGTAATGAGCATAATATGTAGTATTATTATTTTTTGTTTCTTTAGACATACAACTAAGGATTTGATTAGCTACAATAAACTTTCCTTTTTTTCGTTTCAGTTAACCCAATCCCAAAGAAGAAAGAATGCTGACAAATGAAACAATAAAAAGAACAAATATTGTAAAAGCAATTGAAAAAAAATTAATTTGAACTTCATAATCATAGTGTTTAAAATAAATAATATCCTCTCGCAATGACCTCATGCACAAAAACAATTATCTTCCAGTTCTATTCAGGAATGATCCTACTGAATCAACATATATAATAATGTGCCTTCTCAAATAGTCTCTTATGTATGCTGAATTACCTTTAAATGATGTATTGTAACCTAGTTATGTTTTTTATTGTATTGCCTCACTTAACCATCGAACCAAACCATATCCATGTCATGTCTCCTAGAAAACAGATACATTTCTCTAGAGTCTATTCACAAAAAAACCAGGTTACCTTCATCTCACTATTTGAGTCTTGTGATTGATCTAGTGTATATAACTTAAACTCACTTGATGAATGTTTTAAAGATTTTCATGATCATCTTCAGTATAATTTCAATGTAGCATTCCCTCTCCTTACCAAGAGAGATAGGTTATTAAATCGAAAACCTCGGCTAACCGATCAAATTCGTCAGTTTTCTATCATACTTAAAAATCTTTCAGTGAAAGTGAAACATTCTAATAATCCATCTTTACATTTTGAATATATAGTCCAAAAAAAATTATAAAAGACTCTTGGAACATGCTAAAAAGACTTATAACAATGATAGGGTTCTAGCTTCAAAAAATAAATCAAAAGTGTCTTGGAATATCTTACGCGAGTCAACACTCTCCCAGAAATCAATCAGACGGGAGGATTTCCATGCCAAATGTTCCAATTTAGCTAATGATTTCAATAATTTTTTCACAATAATAGCTCCACCATCCCCTCCTATTAACTCTTCCACTAACTTGCTTCACAACTCACCTCATTTGGTGTCTTCCTTCTTTATTAGGACTTGCACTGAATCTGAATTACAGGCCATAATTACATCATTTGCCACAAAAAATTCTTCAGGCCCAGATGACACCCCAGGGACAATGTTATATCTTTCTTATAACTTTATAGAAGAACCTCTCTTATTTTAAATTAATAAATCACTTGAACAAGGGTTCTTCCCATCTCCTCTAAAACATTCTAAAATTGTTCCTTTGTATAAGAATAAAGGTTGCTCTTATAACTTGAATAACTATAGGCCTATAGCCCTTCAAAATGTTCTGTCTCAAGTATTTGTAAAAGCCAACTAATGTCTTATTTAGAAAAGCATGCCCTGCTATGTTCTAAGCAGCATAGGTTTCGCAAGAACAGTTCTTTTACATCTGCTTTGTTTGAGGCTACTGATTTTATATTATCCTCACTCGACCAGAAACTTAAAACTATTGGGATATTTTATGATTTTTCTAAAGCATTTGACTTGGTGAATCACTCTTGCCTCCTTGGAAAAGTTAGACGGCTGGGAGTAAGAGGTATTCCAAATAAATGGCTTCAGAGGTATTCCAAATTCGTACCTCAGGAATCGAACTCAAGCTGTTTCACTCACTATAAATGGCAACAGATACACTTCTAGAAGCACTAGCATCACGGTAGGGATTCCTCAAGGGTCTATATTAGGCCCAGTCTTATTTCTCATTTACATTAATGATTTAGCATCATCCTTTAATAAAATTCCTGGCACTAAGATAATACTCTATGCTGATGATACTAAAATTTTACTTACAGCTCCTACACATGACAGTACCATAAAAAGCTCTATAACAGCGAATGATAGTATTGTGAAATGGTGTCATGAAAATGTACAGGATCTTAACATCCAAAAGTCCCATGTTGTCCAGTTTGGTACAAAAAATAATTTAACTGAAAGCATACTAATTAAAATTGACGTTCTAACAATGAAACTCATACATATAGAATAAGATTTGTATACACTTCAACTTCGTTTTCTACACTTACCATGATATACCTTATGAATTAGCCTAACTTTAGTATTTAAAAACCTACACTGAATTCATCCAGCTGGGATGTCAGCCTCTAGGATTTTTGGTTGTGCACAACTTAATCATGATATCATAAAGATCAACTTAACTTTGATTAGGCAGCAATGGTTTAGTGAACTTCTGTATTTTTCTCCTGTAAAAGGTAACAATAACTGTGATTTTAGGTACAATCAGCTCCTGTAAACAGTCCTGGCTAGATATGTTTGCCTTTTGTTGAGAAAGTACACTAAACAGTCATTTATATCTATACTGCTGCCATTCTCATAGAAATTCATAGTCTTCCTCAAGATTGAAGGAGTTCCAGGAAGGATCTTCATGTGATCATCAGTTACTATTGTTTCTTCATATGTAGGTTTTTATTTGGTTGTTTGTGGGAATTGAATTTTCCCACTCATTAACTTTTCCTGGCATTATGAATTGTCTTCTTGCTCCTAATTTCAACTTGCATACTTTTCTGGAGAGTCATTGAGAATAGTGTTTTGACAGATTCCCCTTGCTGACTTTTTATTCCTTAATAGGACCTCTGGGAATGGTCTGAATTGTTCTGCTAGGGCAGTGATGGCAAACCGTTTGAGCTCGGCATGTCAAAATTTTAAAAACTCTGGTGTCGTGTCACATATAGAAATATTAATTTTTTAGAAAATATTTGCAACCATAGTAAATAAAGATTTATATTTTATGAATATTTAAATACCATTTAACAAAGAAAAATCAACAAAAAATTGTTAGAAGTTAATTGTGCTCAGTGTTTTTTGGTTATATTTTGTTTTAGCATGTATTTTTTTTTTGGATTGTGCTGCCATCCATGGAATAAAAG
>WURS02058134.1:0-10756 GCA_011762765.2 Rhinocypha anisoptera | reverse complement strand
CTATGTATATATATGCGAGAAAAAAAATCCTCCCAGACTCTTAAAAGGATTCCACCCATTCTTCACGAGTATCCTCCTGGAATCAAGATTTTGTTTTTGCCAAGAAGAAATTTATTCAAATTTTAAGGCCAAAAAAATTTTAAATTTGAATTTCTTAAAATTTAAAATTCGATCAATGTTCTCAACTGCTAATTTGAAGTACCATCTTTTCCACTTCCCGGCGTACAAAGAGATGGCGTTTTGGGTATTTCATTAATCTATTCCACGTGAGATGGTTTCCAAGGGAGGGAACAGAGCATGGAACTCGAGTGAGTCTTTTCAATGAGGAAAAGGGATTTCCTCCTCCTTCGGATCACTGTCCTGTCAATCGATTTCCAGCACCTCCTAACACCTTGCGAAAGATATCACGGAAATCTGACGACAATAGCATGTCTGAATAAAGTACCAACTACTTCATGAATTTTTTTAAGGAATGAAATTAATTAACACTTTTCAATAACTTCTAAGGAGAATAAAAAATCAATCGAAAAGATAAGAAGTCAACCAGATAAGCAGTCACCTAGAATAAGCGGAGGGTTAAGAACGCCGAGGAAGAATTGACACGGAAATGGAATTTCCTAGTATAAGGAATCAATTTATGTTTACGATGATTTACAAAGGCAAGGCGGAACTAACATTTGATAAGAAGAGGAGAAACACCGAAGGAGATGTATAGTAAAAATATATAAGTAACTAATCAGCTAATAAATAAATGTAAAAAACTGGTAAATCTCGCGAATTGAAGAGACTATCTGAGAGTTTGTCAAGATATTCTCACGATTTTGTTTATGCATCAGTCCATATAAATATTTCATGACATGAAGAATCACTTCTTCCGAGATTTCTTCCGCGTCTGACCATGTTGTGGGGGGCATCAGTTTCTTCAGCGTTGCAGCTAGCGTCTTCAGGTCCTAAGTGGTCTCTGCAGATTTTGACCGTCTTTATATACACATCTAAGCCTCATAAGCTGCGCTCTGATTGGTCATCAGGTGGTTGCATTTTCATTGGTTGTTTCGCCAGATTCTTGGAGGAATCGTTTCCAAGAATTGGATAGGGTATAACTCTCCTTTCTGTTGAAATTGTTTTTGTTCCTGGCCGTTCCAATGACTTCGCGCAGCGTTTTTCTTTCTTGATCAGTTTGGCTTCTTCGAAATCGATGTTGTGGTTCAGGCCTTCCCAGAAATGCTCAGAAATGGCTGAAAGGCGTTCTTGTTTATTTTTTGTCGCTCTTTTGTGTTCTTGGATCCGGATTTTAAGTGTCCTCGCGGTTTGTCCAATGTAAGCCTTCCCCCAGTCGCATCGGACCTCGTACACGCCGCTTTGGGTTTCCATCGGCAGTTCGTCTTTGGCTCTGCATAGAAGGTCAGCAACCTTGGTTACGCAGGTGTGTCTGGTGATGATGTTGTGCTTAGCAAGGACTCTGGATATTTTCTCCGTGGTTCCACCGACGTAGGGCATTACGGCGAAGATGGCGTTCACCTTATTCTCCGTGGTGGACGTCTCGTTGTTCCTTCTTGATGCCAAATTTTGTTTTACTTCCTCCCTTCGAGCGGCTTTGTAAATAGCTTCTCGTTGAAAGCCATTGTCTTGAAAAACTTTGAGTAGATACTGTTTCTCGCTTTCAATTGACTTGTTGTCACAGATGGAGAGGGCTCGGTTAAATAAAGTCTGGATGAGGACGGCTTTCTTCTGACGAGGGTGGTGGTGTGAGGCAGCGTTCAAATACCGATCGGTGTGGGCTTTCTTCAGTAATACTGTGTGTGGCCCAGAGTTTCGTCATCTTTCCTCTTCACTAGTGCATCTAGAAAAGGGAGCTGGTTGCTTTCTTCGACTCCCATAGTAAAATTGATCCTCTCGTCTTGTTTGTTGAGGTGCTTTAGGAAACCGTTGAGTTCCTTCCGTCCATGTGGCCATATGACAAATGTGTCATCTACATATCTCAGGAAAAGTTTTGGTTTCTTTTCGTAAGTTTGTAAGGCTTTCTCTTCAAATGCTTACGTGAACGGGTTGTCGATGACTGGTGATAGGGGGGACCCCATAGCCATGCCTTTTATCTGCTGATAGAATATTCTATTCCAGATGAAATACGCATTGTTGAGGCAAAATTTCACCATTTTTGGGAGATCAGCTGGTAATCCTTTTGCAACAAGCAATCTGGTAATCGTGATGGCTTTGCTGACTGGTATGTTGGTGAATAATGACTCCATGTCGAAGCTGACAAGTAGGTCAGTTTTTCTCACTCTCAAATCCTTGATGATTTCAAGGAAATGAGACGAGTTTTTCACGTAGGTGGTTGTTCTTCCGGTAAATGGCTTTTAAAAGAAATTAATTTTTTTTAATCCAAGACACTGCGGAAGCCTCAACCAAGAAGATTTTGCTTTTTTTGGAGCTGGTTCCCCCTGCGCAGTCCACTGTTTGGACTGTTTTGTTTCCAACGTATAATGGTGTATCCAAGTTTCATCTACAATAATTAATCGGTGCCAAAACTCGGATTTATTGCACCAACAGTGTTGGAAATGTTCATTCGAACATGTTTTTGGTCTAACATGAGCAAACGTGGCACCCAACGGGCAGACAGCTTTCTCATGCCTAAATGCTGATTTAATATGTGAAAAACTCGTTCTTTTGACATGTTCATAACCTCTGCTATCTCTCCCACTTTAATTCGGGGGTCATCTAGCACCATTTGGTGAACTTTGGCAGTGTTTTCGTCGGTTGTTGCAGTTTTTGGACGTCCCAAATGTTCAAAGTCTCCCAAGCTCATAAGGCCACGTTTAATTTCAGCTGCCCAAAATTTCACTGTGGTAAATGATGGTGCAGAGTCCCCATCACAGAATCCAACTCATCTGTGATTTGCGTAGGCGTATTGCTTTTCAAAAACAAATATTTAATAACAGCTCGATACTCGATTTTGTCCACTTTCACAAAAAAATTCACATCAACTCACTCAAACGACTGTTACATAACAACAAAATGGCTGAAACTTTGGCGAGTAACTGTCAACAGATGAACAACAAAATTCACTAACTTTTATTTGCGAGTGCTGCCATCTTCATGTTGAGGTCGGAAACTTTTCAGACCACCCTTGTATATCCTACAACATAGATATATTAGCGTAGATGTTTTGTGGGATGATGTGAGTGCTAGCAATAACTTGAATTGTTTCAACTTCTGAAGAGGAGGAAACAGGATATAAAAGAGAATATGATAAAATCTTAGGTAGTTTCACAAGCACCAATAAAAGGTATTTCTACTTTATTTTAGATTATGAGAGGTATTTTGAAAAGTATGAGGTTACTAGTAGTAGTAGTATAAATGTTGTTTACAGGGTGCTTTGACGTTTTGCGGTGCTATGGTCATTTTGCACCTCTTCAAATCATAGAAAAAATCCATCTGGACACAACAACCATGCCCTAGGCGGGATTCGAACCCACAACCCCTCGAGCCAATTTGCCGAAACCCGTGAACCCACAACCGATTCGAGCCCATTTGGGTTAGCCGGCGAGCATGCTAGCCACCAGGCTAACCCAGTCAGCTTTTGGAATTTCCTCTTCATTAAAGGTTTAAAGGGAAACTCTGAGGCTAAAAGAATCTCTAAAAGAAGAAAGATTCTAAAAGATATTTCTACTAAATTATGGCTTAAAAATGTTAAAAACATTTTTTCTTAACTTTGAAAAAAAACTCTCATTATGCCAGTACAACTCATAAGTTTAAAGAGAATGGAAATCTTAATAAGAGAAAATTAATCATTTTTCTTTCCCTCTTTTCACTTGACAATACTTGAGGTTGCACTATACATATTTCGGGTCACATACTATTCAATGTTAATACAGTAAATTAATTTATGTCAGTGGCACAAGTTGATTTTCTGATCTTAGGAATAAGGAACACTTGCAATCTCCACTTCAATGTTTAAAGTGGAAATTGTAAGTGTTCCTTATTCCTAAGATTATGGATCATTTCCGCCATATTTAACTTGACTCTATATCATTGATTTTCTGATGCTTGTAGCTTCCAAGCAAGTTTGACACCATGGTAATCACATACCAAAGATCCCTGGTTATGTTTAATGGCAACCCCTGCATTTAAAGCTAGACTTCTACATTAATTACCCAAGCTAACTACATAATAGCATCCACAAAGCTACATCATACTAGAATGAATACTGGGTAACCACATCATACCTTACAATTGGCATACTGTGGTTTACATATTATGACAACTGTATACACTCCCAAGTAAATCATGCATACAAAGTAAACAAATTTCAAAATGGTTAGATAGCTAACATAACTTAAATATATTTTTGAACACATCTTTTCTAAGTTGCCATAAAGTTTTAGTAAACTAATAGCCATGAGAAAATTTTCTTTGAGCCAACAAGAAGGTAAATTTGCTCTCAAGCTGATCATGGCTTTACATTAAAATCTCCAGGAAGAATGCAGTATTTCATTGATTAAGCACAACTTCTCCCAGTGACAAAAATCCCTACAGTCCGATTACAGATACACAATCTGCCCTGAACATTTAAGAGGAAAATTTACAAAATGAGACAATTTGGGAAAAATTTCATTCTACTTTTGCACAGTAATGCTCTTTTATTTATTTGTAAGGACTAAACAGTGCCACAGTCAAATGTCAACTTACACTGAAATCCTAACCAGCAATTTGAAAGAGCAATAGTAACTTAATTCATAAATGCAGTAACCCAGTTGAACTCATATGTTTGTTCTAATGACTTCAATGTTTTTCCTCAACTGGTATGTTCTCCATACCTCACTTAATTTTAGCGAAAAGAAAAACTCTTACTGTTGCCTACTGATGATGAGTTGAAGGAGGATGGACTGCATTGGGAAGAGAGAAATGATGCACTAGATGATGGGGATGAGAACACCTTCCTCGGCTTATAGCGAATCGGCGATGGTTGTCTGTGCTTCTCTTGTGCGAATCCACTCTGTGAACTTTGAGGTTCAGGTATTGTTTTGAAATGAAGATCTGTCAATATGAATTTTATCATATGAGATAAATCATAGCTTAAAAATCACATAATTATTACAGAACAGAGTAGAAAAGTTGAAAGAAGAGTTGAAAACAGCATTAAAATGAATGGAACACTGATATTCTTTGACTGGCAGATGACAAGCAAATGGTGTAGCATTGTCAAATGAGCACAACAAATGGGCATCATAGGTTATTTGGCTACAACTCTGTAAGCACCCTCGAGTTTAATCATCCTGTCCTAATTGGCACATTACTGGTGACCATAAATGAATCATTTAAATTACAGATTAAAGGGATGAATAATGTGTCAGCTTTTTGAGTCACTTTATCACAGTCAACTGTAGCAGCAATAATAATAATAATCTGCTAGGCTTCAAATTTGTAGAATCATTCATTAATCACAACATTAATAACAATGACAATACAAGCTCATCATTAATATCTATGATCTGCCCACTGGCCACTTATTCACCATTGCTACAACTTCTCATACCCCTCCTAGACTCTGCTATAGCACTATAACTAAGCACTATGGTAACATAGCATATTATTAAAACAATCTTCAACCCTAGTTTCAGTTTGATAGGTGAGGTTAGAGTTCACCTAGTACAGTAAAATCCCATTATAGGGCGGGTCTAAGGGACCAGAGTTTACACCTGCATTATCAGCAACCCGAGTTATTAGAGGAAACTGCGTTGGAAACAATAAAAACCATGCAAAACTAAATTTTATAACTAATTTATTTGTAGAATACAATAGAAATTGATATATACTTTTTTACTTCATCAATATGTATGAATGAATGATCACTTGAAGTAGATCATTATGAAGCATCAGTAGGCACATCAAGATAAAATTTGCTCAATGAGTCAATTGAGTCAATGTAATCATTTTGGGGGAAATGGCGATGCCCACGGTATATCCAAGAATGCAATTAAGTGAGGTGTGTTATAATGGAATTTTACAGTATGACATGGCATGTGAAAATTCACACAGGAGGGTAATAAGAGGGGGCCAGTTCCCTTTCCTGGGCCTCCTTTGGTTTCCCAGGTGAATTTACTACCCGCAATAACCCTTTTGTGTGTATTCAGAGGTCTTGAACCCAGGTCCCCCATTCATTGGCAAAGTCCTCAACTCACTGCACAACCAACACTTCTCAAAGCATATCAGATACATCATGCAGTCAAACGTCCATAATTCAAACTCCAATAATTCACATTCTTTTGGTCCCATCCAGCCACCCTATACTTACACGTATTTCTTTAATTCAAAGTTTCCATTATTCCACATTTTTCCTTTTCCCTTAGAAAATCGAATTGTGGAGGTTTGACTGCATTATAGATAGCTCAATATAATTCTAAAGGTATTAGTTCATAGCAATTAAGAAGCTTTTACTCTATTTGTTAACAAATTACAGGAGCAAATGTGAAGTAAGGGGAATTTTAAGTAAACACACTAAAAATTCAGGGTTTTTATGAAAGTTTCTTTCAAACATTGAAAAAGGAATAAAAGAGCTCACCATTTTCACTCACTCCCAGCAAGCACTTCTGGTGAGGTGTAAGAATAACAGGTTTCAGACACCAGTGGACATAGAAATAACGAGCTATATGAAAAGCAATGTTCAATCCTAAAAGTACCGCCAGAGCTATTTCTCCATAATAAAATGCAAGCCCGTAAGATGGACATTTGTATGACCTATCAAATAAAATAAACATAGTTAATTAAACATTCTCAACTTGCATACATTCATACTTAAACACAGTCTTAAAATCATTATATTAAATCCAATAAAGCAATTATGCACTGAAAACAGAGTTTTGAGACATAAAAAATTTCACCCTCTCTATTATTAATCCAAACTCAATTAATTAACACATAGTAATTGATCAAATCTTTAATGTATGATTTACAAGACGTCTTCAATTTCTTGAGCTCTCCAAATTTTTCTATCCCCTGGAAGTCATTTAAAAGACCTAATACTTAAACCTCCATCCCACCCATGACAAGACTATCATGAGCATCTCTTGATATTAAGTTAACAACTTCAGCTTTCACTTCATGGAAGTTATGAGTAGCCATGATTGGAATGAAATAATCTCTTTAAACATAGTGGAAAATTATGACATTATTTCATTCCAATCATGGATGTCTTCCTATGATCTCCCTTCGAGCATCTCACATTTGCCCTTGAATGCACACACAACTAACTGCAATCCCCTTGGGAAACCCAACAAATCTTTTCCAAAGAGATACGAATCAATAATCGGATATACCTATTAGAGTAAGTAAACTCATGAGTAAAATCTACCAAGGAGACAAATACGCAGTGGAATCTAGAATGAAACAATGGAGATTCTTACTTTGTGTACTTCCACAGCGGAAGCCCCGAAAACGTGACCAGTTTTAATGATAATCATCATCTGATTCCACAATAATCGTAATCATCAGATGATGACAATTATCGTTGAAACGTCATGTTTTCGAGGAAATATACAAAGCAATAATCTCCATTGTTAAATTCAAGAGTTTTGCAATTATTTAATTATTAGCTTTGGGTCCAAATTTGATGAGCATTTGAGACCTATATAGAGCTTAACCATGAGCATTAACCCAGGCAAAACTAAAAGCATCACTCATAAATCCAGGGCACATTACCTCAATAAAGAAGACACTGCTTAAACTATTGAATACAGAACAATCAGAGAAAAAAGAATATGGTACTCCGTATTTTTCCACTAAGATTTTTAATCTGGTATTACTAGTTTCAACGCTACGGTGTCATCTTCAGGTACCTGAAGATGACGCCGTAGCGGTGAAACTAGTCATACCAGATTAAAAATCTTAGTGGAAAAAAATTGGAGTACCATATTCCTTTTTCTCAGAAACGGATTTCCACATAGTTATGCCTGAAAATATAGAATATAACAGAACAATCACTCAATTTCCAAAGTTGTTAACCTTATTGCACACCTATGCCAAGACCTTTCTCAAGATTCGACCTTCAAATGACCTGAATCTAATCTTATTCTAATTATTCTAATAAAAACTAATTAAAAAATCATTCTAATCACTGTTCTTGTAGCACACCCCATGCATCTTCCCCAAGTTATATCAAGTAGCTGACCAACGTTAAAGCCATTTCCTGTGGCTAAGAATGCCATTCCAAGTTACAAATGTCTATTATGTTACTTAATTGATGCTTTGCTTGGTTTGATTCTATGAGCAATAGTCTCAAATATTTTTTTATATAATCGAATACCTCATTGAACTTATCATATAGAGAAACATTCGCAGTACAACCACTACACCCATGCCTACTCACCATTGAAAATAATTGTAAAAAACTTGGATTTGTAAATAATAATTAATAATAGGTATGTCAAACTCTATGTCATCACTTAGATTATAAATAGATGACGTTACTAAACATGATCAACGATCATGAGTTTAATTGGTAACAATCCCATGATTATACAATGGATTGCTTATTTTTTAATATCTGTCCCTTAACAAATCACGTATTTCCAAACACATTAAGGTAATTTGAAAACCACATCCTCCTATCAATAGTTATAGTTCAGTTTATTTAATATTTTCATTTTCGTCTGCAAATAGTTTCCAAAACTTTTTACAGTTGGTCGCATCAATGATCAAATTAATAATATCAGGCTTCACTTAGTGGAACTTATGAATATCCATGATTGGAATAAAATATGTTTCGTACTTATCCACAGTTAAAACTAGGAAAAAATGAAACATCTTTTATTCCAACCACGACTATACCAATAATCGTTTTCTCCCTCCCACGAATTTATGCGCTATCTGATACTGAATTTGTCAGGCATGCTACTACTAGTTTACTACTTACTACTTTCCCGGATATCTATGCCTCGGTTCGCAAAAACCTTACAAATATAACCATCAGTTCTTATTGACAAAAAAAACATCGATTGCCCACTATTTAATAATTAACCAGTAGTGTCCCGTCATTGGAATTTTAAATCCTTTATATAAAACAAATATACAGCACCAGATCATACATAAAAAATACAGTACACCAGAATTTGACAATTTAAGACTAGATTAAGCTGAAGAACAACAAATTTGGCGAGCATTGTTAAGTTAGTAGTAATTGATAAACTCGGTGACACTCTTACGGAGTAAAGTCAATGAGTAGCCTAACAGGAGTGTCTTAACTATGTATAAAATTATTCACTGACACTCCTGAGCCCTACTATAGTCCTAACACCTTTTCACGTAAAGGACGATAAAATAAGAATCCCAATACTATTCAATACTTCTAGGTTTTTAATACAAAAATATGGTACATACACATCATACAACACCACCGAAAGAAGGAAGATGTTTACTGCTCCCCACAAAAGACTTTCATTGGCTTTTCTCACGGCTACCATCATATCAAGGGTCTGGTCAATCACGGGATCTCGCCAAAAAATCCCTCGGCGACGACTGCACAAACACAATAATTACCACTGTATAATTTCAATGACAATCAATTCTAATTACAAATCAAAATTCAAAACTTTGTCAAATATTAGTCATTTCTTGACCAGTTCATTAATTCACCCCCAAAGCACTAGTTGCCGACACTTAACGACGAAAATAAGATATCGTGGCGATTAAGGACGTTGCGTTGTATGGACAGAAAACAGTAAATTTCAGAAAACTACAACCGAAAATTACTAGGCTATTCAATCTGGTAAAATCAACATAATAACGAAACGCATCAATATTCCGTTACCTCATGGTCCATAGGGATTTCGGTTAACGCTGTAGTTTAGGTCTTGAACTTTAGAGAAACAGACTGGAACGGGAACAAAACTAAAATTCACTGTGCTGATCACATATTAAGGAAAACATATTTTTCATAAACCGTCTCCGCGCGTTTTACGACATAAAATACTGTAAAATACCATCAGTACATGGAAAAATTGAATGTTGAATTTCAAAACCTTTCAAAACAAGGTAACCGGTGATTGGTTCTCCTTCTCCTCCTGCACAACCGAGTCGAGTCGTTCTTAATGGAGAAAGTGGTAACCTCTCGGACTACCTGACATGGCCGCCACGCGCAACGACTTGCGCTTAATCACCTGCAAGAGGTAACCTTCTAGGACTACCTCGATAGCACTGCCTCTTTCGGCCGATTTGGATATGATGGGCAACGTTTGAGACTACCTGTTATGGCCGCCACGCGCAGAAATTAATTTACGCTAATTATAAAGGATTTTTAAAAATAAGCATCATATAAATGTTGGACATGAAATTAAAAATGAATACACATTTTCCTGAAATAACAGCTGTTGATGCTTATTATTATTAATGTGTCAGAATATAATAGAGTGCATGTATAAGCAAACGAAAGCTATGGAAAAGGAAAATAACAAAAATATGAATCAATTACGAATAAAAAGATATACACCAGATATAAACAATTAGAATTAACATTTAAACTAATCAAACTCCCCATTTGTCACTCGTAAAACGCATAGGAACAATAAAAATATCTACTTATGATTGTTAACTTAAATTTTGCATGATAAGAGCCAACGTCACGCATATTGTTAGAATGTTGAATGACGATAGTTTTTTACAGAATTAAATGTTTTAATTAACGACGCGAAAAATATCACCCATCCAATATCTTTCAACAAACATGGATGAATTTATCACCACTTCTGCAGAAATGGAAAAATCA